>OMKK01011754.1:3171-14056 GCA_900302305.1 Polymixia japonica | reverse complement strand
CAAATTAATAAAAAAAATACAGTATATATATAAAAAAAAAAAATATATATATATATATATATATATCAATTTGCATATATGAGTTTTAATTTGTATCATTTTTGCTACATCTGGAATTTTGGTGCAATTTATAAATAATTTTTTTATAATTACATGTCTGATTGTATACATCAGGTTTTTCAGGAAAACAAATCTCACACTGATGATGTAGAGGTCTGAAAACCTCATGTATCAAACATGATACACTTGGAGTTACAGGGTGCGAATCACCTGGCGACCACTTCCGCCTTCGTTAATTTCCGGGCGAGATGCGAGCGATTCGCTGCGCTGAGCATGCCGGGATAGCGCGCGACGCGAAACAGGAGAAGGACGTGAGACAAAAGTTGAGTTCGAGTCGATGTTGTTAAAACGAGTTTGATGCGAAGTCACGGCAGAACCGGCAGATTTGGTTAAATAGGATGATGTGTTGATACAGGACCCTTTTGCAAGCGACCACTTGCTACCAGAACAAAGTCTGTAGAACGGAGTCATGCCTCTCAAAGACAATTTAATAATTGCTGTTTCGGGATTCCCTGAATTGTGTGACCCCCCCCCCCCTCTCTCTCCCTTCATACCAGGATACCAATAAAAGAATTGCTGCCTGGAGAAGGGTTGCACATATTATCGGTGCCTCTGGTAAGGTACATGGGTCCAGTCATCCATTGTCTCTCCGGGGTTTCCATGTGGGACAAAGTGCTAAGAAGATAACACAATATAATGCAAAAACATGCATCTTCCAAACCTGTTGTGGAAAAGGGAGTTATAGTGGAGAAAGAATGTGCATGTCCTAGTTACTAGGACCTAGTATATTCTAGGACTGAATATACTATATACTAGGACCTAGTATATTCACAATATTTGCAGAGGTCAACACTCTATGGATCGTGTAAAGAGTTTATTACGAATATTGCCTTAACCAGAATATGGACCTTAATTGGAATATGGTGTGCATGTAAACATAGTCATTGACATTATCGACGTGTGAAATCTGAGACAGAAAAAAAACAATCACTTTGGTAAAGGTATGTTGAGATTGAAAACAGCCAGAGCAACAATGAGGTCAGACATTAATAACTAGATTTTTTTTAGAACGCATTTAAACCACGAGACATAGAGGGCTGTATAATGAAAACGGGTAGATATTGATTGAGTGAGAAGAGGAAGGCAGATCATTGTGGTTTCTGCTTTGCAAAAAAAAGAATAGTACGTTGCTGGAGACAGTAGGCATCCTGATTTCAGTGTTCGTTCATCTTTCATCAGGACGTGTTCATTACTACAGGAGACCGCCCTGCATTAATAGGTCTGAACTATTTTATTTGACTAATTCAGCAGTGAGCCAGAGGCAGGGGCCAGTGAGAGATGTCAGGGACAGTAGGGTGCATGCTGAGGTCAGTTATAATAACAAGGATGCTACATAAAAGTCCCCTGAACCTGTTTAGTTTATTATTTGCTATGATACTGTTTTACAGCATGTCTGATGTGTACACATTGTCCTACATCCTGTTATTCTCCATATGACAAAGCTATGGAACTGACCTAATTCTATATTACATGGAATAGCACAAAATAACACAACGTTGATATAGAGCTAATGAAATATGTATGCATCATATTCAGATGAATTTAATATCGTGAGAGTATCGTAAAGTTGTGACAGTTTTACCTGTTTTGAATTTCAGATTTCACGCCGGTTATATGATGAGAGCAGTCAGGCAAGCAGCAGAGGAGCTTGGACAGAGCCCAACCCAACCAAATGTCAAGATCATTCCAGTGCAACTCCTAGATTCTAAAGTCTCTATCTTCTCAGGAGAGGTGAGGCGTCGGGCAGCTCTGTGCTTCTACTGTGCACATTCAGAGACGTGAAGCCAGTGATTGCTAGTAAGGTCGATCCTGCTTTTATTTATTTGGGTTTTTTTTAACCCCCACCTAATTGGTACCCCCTCAATGTGTGACCTGATTGGTACCCCCCTATTGGTACCCACTACTTATCAACGTATACTGCATGGATCAGTAGACAAAGAGGGAGAGCAGTACACAATAAGTCCTATTGCATAAACCTGGCAAAGGCAGGAAAACAAATTCACAATTTCCAAAATTCAGCATAGCATTAAGGTGCAACTTGATATGCTACGGCAACCCAATCACACCCATACTCCCAGCCCTGTGGTTAGTTGGTTGACTATCTGCCAGATCCCCATCAATCACAGTTCTTCCTCTGTGGTTGCTGTCAGTCTCGGTGTCAGCTTGTGGTGTGGTCATGGCCTGAAGCAGAGTAAGAGATAGAGATGATGGGTAGGGTACTGTCGTTCTTTAGGGCCATATTGACTGTCTGTCTCGTGTGTGTGTGTGTGTGTGTGTGGTTGGAGGGGTGTAATTTACCTGCATTTGGCTTACTGATATATCTTATACCAGCTTGCCTTTAATCCTCTTACTTTGAGCTCTAACTGTCACTAGGACTTTAATCGATACATTTTTGACGCATCGATGTATTAATATTACATGAAAATTATGTTTTAATTATGTATTATAAGCTGCTTAGAACTAATGTTAGGAAGTTAAACAGAGCATAATTCTCTCTAATATCTATTTTATATTGCTATTTTATAACCCTGCAGGTTACTGTAATCTTTACATTCCTGTATACATCCCATATGACAGATGTATTTTCTGCTCTAATGGACCCATCTTGAAAATAGAACAATCCAAATATTGTTAGACCCTGAGACCTATTGATATCTTCTGGAGTCTGGGTGCTCAATTTCAAATAATAACCGCCAATGTATTTGGCTAAACCGCAATTGGCGCCCAAACTACTACATTGTGATTGAATGTCGATTGGCACCCAGTGATGCTGCACACTGATTGGATGTGGGAACTACCGCAGCGCTGCTGACTAGGTCCATTATTATTATTACTCAATTCAGATCTCAATGCTAGCCCTTTATCTGGTTTAATTGTTAGATCAGGGAACTAGTCATTGGAGCTAGTCAACAATAATTATTGAAATATGCCACCAGTATAGTAAAAGTACAAGTCCTACTTATTGGACAAAAATAACCAAAAAAAAACAAACAAGATCAACAGAATACAGACACTAAATTACCACTATAAGTATTTCCAATTTAATTTAATTTGCAATTTAATTTAAAGCATACTAATAGTGTATTACAAAGGACTTAGTAAACAAAGTAAACTAACTCACCACTGTACGTATTTGCAATTTAGTAGCTATGCTTTTTTTAAAGTACACTGAAATACAGCTTAAAGTGGCAATCTCGAAGATCTGAGGACTTGAGTTTATATATGATGCCCTTCTCTTGTCACAGTGCGACGTTATATTGCACAAGCCGGCCTGTGATGATATTAGGTGTATCCACCAGGTGATGAAACAGAAAGGATATATTCCCCTCAGTCACCAGCCTCTCAGGTGCTAACGGAGCTGCAGAAGGGTGTAGCAGTAGGGGTCATATCTCTAGGTGTGTGTGTGTGTGTTTGCGCATGTGTTTTTTTTCAAGCCTTCAACACCAATTCCTTCACTGTTCCACCCACACCCTTTCATCACTATTAAGGGGTGGTTCCCGTGAGGAGTGCTGTAGGAGGTCAAGGATATCACTGGCTAAAATTGCCAGTTCTGTCTTTTTTTTTAATTCTCCACGGAGGGAAAGGAGACCAGCCAACTGTCTCAGGCCAATAATAACAACACCATAAAGGACTTTAATTAAACACACAACAATGTGTGTCCTGTGTAATGCAGGTTTTGATCCCATCAGAATCGGAATTCCTTTTATTGCAGAGTATATTTGCACATACGAGGAAAGTGACTTGGTGGGTTTGCTGCATGAAGGGCATAAGCAACACAATATGAGCAAAATATTAACAAAAAGAGCTACACGAAATATGAAATAATATTTAGTTATTAGAAAACTATAACTATATGTTATGTGACTGGGAAGAGCTAAGTGGCAATGAGACGGCTAGAGGCTATGAAGTATGAGGCATGTACACTATAATTAGAATAAATATGAATAAATATAGATGGACGTGTATGTATATACATTTGTATTGCGCATATTTATTTTTCACAGGAGGTAGAGTTGTTGGTGTTGCAGGAGCATCAGTGCATTGTGTGTGTGTGTGTGTAATGGGGGGGGGCGGGGGTGTCAGTCCCAGAGTCAGTGAGGAGCAGGGGGCTTGTCTGTGAGCCCCACTGCCATGGGGAAAAAACGTGAAAAAAGGTGGCGTGAGGTTTTGGTCTTGATGGACCGGAGCCTTTTGCCGGAAGGAAGTCTTTGGAAGAGGTGGTGACCAGGATGGGAAGGATAAGCGATGACCTTTTCTGCTCTCTTTCCTGTTCCTGGAGTGGTACAGGTCCAGGAGAGACGGCAGGTTGCAGCCGATGACCTTCTCGGCTGACCGATTGATCCGCTGCTTTTGTCCTTGGCAGTGGAGGCAGCGAACCAGACGGTGATAGGTGAGGTGAGGATGGACTCAATGATGGCCGTGTAGAACCAGACCACCATCTTCTGCGGCAGGTTGAATTTCTTCAGCTGCCGCAGGAACAACATCCTCTGCTGGGCCTTCTTGGTGGTGGAGGTGATGTTCTCCCCCCACCTGAGGTCCTGCGAGATTATTGTCCCCAAGAATCTGAATGTGTTAACTGGAGAGTCACACATGATGAGGAGGGCAGTTTGGGCTGGGCTTCTCCTGAAGTCTATTACATCTCTACCGTTTTCTGAGCGTTAAGCTCTAAGTTCTGGCTGCACCAGGAAGCCAGGTGGTGAACTTCCCTTCTGTAGGCAGACGCGTCCCCATCGGAGATTAATCCAATGACGATTGTGTCGTCTGCAAACTTCAGGAGTTTGACAGAAGGGTGGCTAGAGATGCATCTGTTGGTGTAGAGGGATATCTATCCAATTGCATCCAGAGGCATTTTGGTCTGCGCCTGTTGATACCGCCCCCTTGAGATAAATTTGCGAATTGGTCTGACAATGTCAGGTTACTGCACAATGGCTTCCCACATTGAATCAAGTCTCAAAATGTCTGTCATTTACAAGTATTTTGGGCGGAAAATTAAAAAAAACCCAATATCAATGCATTGTAATGTTTCATGCTAGCATCTAGCCGAGACAGACAGCTGTAAAGTAACTGCCCATGTCAAATAAAATCCTCTTATTTTAACAACTGGAGTGGGACTTTAATAGTGTTTACTTGTTAGTAAACAAATAAATATTAGTGACATTTAGAGCATGACATTTAAGACAATTTATGAGGAATGGTAATTCAAAATAGGGAGGAGGATATAAATACTGCTATCCAGGTTGGCACTGGCTTTTTTTAAGACTGCAGCTGCCATTTCTGATTATTATGGATTCAAGGGAGATTGCTCTCTTCTAAAATCAACATACATGTTGTTGGTTTTATGCCCGTTCAGTTTCAGTGGTCACACCATTCAGTGAATCCTTGCTGGGTCAGAGCATGTTCTTGGTCTGGTCTTGAAAAGGGCAAAAACAACATAATCTGCATACTTTTTGACATGATCATTGCGTAGCATCAAGTACACATGCAATTAGAATAGATGAGATTATTTTTAGAAAATATAATTTGACCAGAAGAAACCTTTGCTGTTTTCATGTTTTCAAGCTATTATATGTGTGTGTTTTCAGGTTTCCCCAACTAGGGCTGGACTGAGTCATGCTTAGTACTTTAGCTGAGCATGGAGGGATTGAGTTCATATAGTCAGCCACGATGATGGCCTCTGGCAAATTATTTAATCTCATTAAATGTGATTTTTGGTAAACAAGCAGATCACTATAGATACAGAGGGTTATACATGGAAAATCACTGTGATTAACTCAATATCTTTGTTATTAATAGTTGTAGCTATTAATATTATTATTATGCTATTGGCAGGATTGAACAGGCCACTTGTTTGGTACTGTGACTCCACAATGTGTCAAGTGCAAATACGACGGTTTATTAATGATGCAGCAAAGTTTTATTAAAAAAGTAAATACGTTTTGTCTTTCTTTTTTTTTTACATTTTAAACATTGAAACTGCACGTGTTGTTTATTGAATACTAGTATTGCATGGTCATTTAAAAGTCATGTAATACTAGGACCTAAATCCCACCCATGGTTGTAGCCAAGACTTACGCATCTCATCACGACAATTTCTATTAGATCATCAAATGCTTCACCTTAGTGGTAAATTGCACATAATAGCCAAAGATTACAAATCTAATAACTGTAAACATGGGAAATTATACAGATAGCAGCTCATCATAGGGCATAAATGGTGGCTAATTACTATGTGCATACTTGTAGGTAGTTGTAAGTGTATTCAGTTTGACTAAGATAATTATCTTTTATCATGCGATTTTGAGAGAGGAGATCTATGATTAAGATGTTGGGGTACTAGAATAGTTTTCCTTTTATCTGTCAGCAGCCATTAAGCAGTGCCAGAGCACAGCCTAGCTAAACAAGGTTAGCTCTCAATATGCCCGTTTCCCTCTGTGCAGATTGGTCCCTTTGATGTTGAACCAACAGCACAGAGAGGGACAGAGGGAGAGAGAGAGAAGACGGGGAGAGGGAGGGGGCAAAGCAGGCTAGATGGGCTCCCTTTATTCTAATCAACAACAAGGTCCTCAGTGAGGACCGGCGTTAGCAAAACAACATGGCCATGCTGTTGACTTACTTACTAAATATTATTTTAAGCACAAGATTGATTTGGATTGCTGCTGCTGCTGCTGCTGCTGCTCGTGGTTGTTGTTGTCGTGGTTTTGAGCTTTGGCTGAG
This sequence comes from Polymixia japonica, assembly GCA_900302305.1. NCBI lineage: Eukaryota > Metazoa > Chordata > Actinopteri > Polymixiiformes > Polymixiidae > Polymixia > Polymixia japonica. The sequence goes on along the minus strand of OMKK01011754.1, from coordinate 7,222 downwards.
GGGCACATTCCAGGTGGTTTTAGAGGAAGAACTTATGATGTCAACCATGTGAAGAATGTTTTCCTACAAACCCCAAACCATGAGCTGACTTCAAACTTGAAACTATTTTGTTGGCAAGAGGTAATCTTTAAAAGATAAATGAATAGGTATTATTAGGAAAGAAGATGGGATGGCATTTGAAGTTCTTTATTTTATATGTCAAGACTTTGAAAAGTAAGGGCCATAATTTTGATTTTATTTGCAGCCTCCAATGTTATACTTTTCTGAGATAATCTTCACGAGGTCCTATTTGACACCAAAAGCATTGGATGTAATCTGTGAATTGTATAGTGTTATTTCCACTAAGAATATGTTTGGAAATTCTTTATTAGGAATAACTCCTTAAGATCTCATTTCCCAGGGGGTCCTCAATGACAACAATACAATATAAACATAATCAGACAAAACATTTAACAAAAAACTAAATAACAACAGGATAATTAAACGATACCAAATGTGACAAAAAAAAACCAACAACAATAAATATTAAATAATAAGACATACAAAATCAGGAGCTCATACTCCAAGCAGAGCATGAACGTGGACCATCCATTCATAGATTATAGAAAAGTATTAGTGTCAGTGATAGCATTAACTAATAAAGTTATAAAACATAATTTTAGAGGTGTTATTATGCACATGTATAACTGATCCTATAATAAGAACACAGGGCATTTTAGAACAAGTGGAAAGATGATATGGATCAAATATTTACAGGTAGATTATTAGATTAGATTAGATTATATCTTTAAACATAAAGGCGTTATTAGCTAATAACTTAGAGACTGCAGGAACAGAAAGAAAGAGCTCTATAGAGTGTCTTAATTGATAATTAGAGGAGAAAGGTACCATAAACTGTTTTAAATAGTGAGGGTAATCGAAATGTATACATTTAAAAATAAACTGCAGCCGACGTCGCTGTCTTCTTATGATGGGAGAGGGCCAATTAAGAGTTTCACACATTGTACAACGGTGAGTTATGAAAGGACAACCTAGAACAAATCTGCATAGTCTGTTATAAACTATATTGAGAGGAAGAAGATTAGTTTTGGATGCAGTCTGATATACAACATCAGCATAATCCAATATCGGTAAGGTGAGATATGTAACTGTAATGGCAGGGCAGAATGACTACATAGAAACAAGCACACACACACACACACACACACACCAACCCATTTACCTCAGGTAATAGTTTTTTAATTAGAAGTCAGAATGACTTGGGTGATGGATGCTACTTTGGATGCAACTGATATACTGTACTGATATTGCCTTTTAATTGAAAATATAATGAAAGAACTCAATGTTCTCTTGCCAAGTAATGTAGAGTAACTATGCCGTCCATACATATTTTTGTGACGGTTATCCAAGGTGTGACATTCATTGAGTATCCTCTCACCTGCCCCAAAGGTCTAAATAATTGCCCCAGGCTTACGCACACATCTGACTCTATGTTTAAATATAATAAAAGAAGGCTTGTCGTCATATTGGGGTAAAACTCGAGATACTTGGGTACCTTTAATAGAAAAACTGCCGGTTAATACCTATGAATATCAAAGGTGAATACCACTGAATTAAAGCTTTCAAAACATATAGGGCCCTAGTTTACAGACGGCGCAAGTCTAGGACAGTGGCCTTGCATCGGCGCAGTGACAATTTCGTTGGGCCGCAAGTAGATTTCTCTCGCAACTGAGCCCGTTTGGTAATTTCCCGGATCACCGTGACATCACGTGTGCCGACATGGGCGTGGTGGTGCGGTAGTGAGTGTGTCAATAAAAATCAGGTGGCCCTAGTGCTAGTTTAGTGTCAAAGAATGCGCCTGCGTCTCCGCCCGCTCTGACCACGCCTTCGCGCAAACGTTATGCGGGAGTTTCGGGACTTCAAGGTGGAGCGCACATGACCATAGACAGGATCACACGCACACACCTTTTGCGTATGTTATTATTTCACTTTGACGTGAATCATTTAACGAATGACTACTGTAACCTGATGTAACGTTTAATCATTTAAGTAAAACAAAATACCTGCACATGGTTATTGTGTCAATCGTTGTCTTCCAACATGAAACAGTCAACATTCATTACGCACGGAAACAACATGGTGGCAGAGCTTTCAATCTCTCAATGAACGGTCATTCAACCGAAAAGGGTAATTGAATAAGCCTACAATTGTGAGCAGAAGTATTTAAGGTCCCTATTATGAAATTGTGCGCTGCTTTTAAAGGGAATGAGAGGGGCTGATTTGATTGGCTATAATAGACAGCCCCACCACACCTGATCATTTATTCATCCTAATTCAGCCCCTTTTGCAACTGCGCCTCAGTTGCGCCTGCGTCTCACGTCCCCAAACTACCAAAAAAGTGTTGGCCACGCCTAGTGCATCTGGAAACTAGGGCCCATACAGTATAATAACCATGACAGAGGTAAGTTCTGTTCGTATTAGTGAGCATTCATTACTGTCTCTCATAGCGAGAAACAAGAGGCTACCCCATTATCTGTAATGTCATCCTGACACATAGCTCCACAGAGCATGCATCGGAATAGACGTGAACATGGGTTTGACAGTACCCAGGAGGATTGTCTGGGAATTAATATACACTCTTGTATATTATGTATAGCTGATTTGGATTTAGAAATATTCCATAAGTCCACAATGTTTTAGAGCTAGTGTCAACAGAGCAGTAGTGATACACTGATATGAGATGAAATGGAACTTTGTTTATCCCCTTGGGGAAATTACATTGTTGTAGCAACAAGAATCAGGCAAAAGACAAAGCACCTAACTACATAAAAAAAGAAAAATACAACTTAGCAGGGAAACAGCATAACACGTTGGGGACTATTAATGGAATGGGAAATAGAGATATGAAATGTAAATAAATATAATGAATACAAGCTGAGTATCATGCAATGTGCAGAAATGGTGGACGGTAATGAGATTCCCAAAACCAAGGATCATAACAAAATATTGCACCAGCGTAGAAATATTACTGCACCAGCATAACATAACAATAATATTGCACCAGTATAATATTATTAATAATGACAGTTGTTATGAACCATAAACAACTCTAGAAGATGTTAGTACAAGTAGACAAAGTAAAGAAATATGTATTATTGGAATACAGGACAATAAAATGTGTGAGAATATATGAAAAAAGTATGCAAGATAATGTATGTATGTGACTAATGTAGAGTGTATGGAATAAATACAATACTTGCTTATAATTACATAATTTGTTCAGTTTCATAGAATTTCTATCATAAAGCAATGTCAAGGTATCAGAGATCATTATCCGTCAGTAAAGCATTGTTATGAAAACATTTGAGATAAATTAGACCTCCTTGGTGTTGTTATAAATTAGTCCTCCTAAATGTCAAACATGTAGCTGCGTAGTGTGAACATGGTGATGTGTGAGGAATCTTAAGCTAACCCACTTTGGCTATCAACCAGAGTTGTTTCATTGTCTAAACCTAATCAGACTTTGAGTTGATTGTCCCTCGCCAAAGAAACCCATTCCCTGAACTTCACTGTCATCCTAACTAGTTTTTTCTTCTTGCCTTACCCATGCTGCAAAAAGTCCTCATGAGAATTATTAAAAAAAATAAAAAAAAATAAAAAAGGCTTGAGAGCCTGTAAGCTCCACTCGTTTTTGATTAAACTATGTAATTGCATATACACTGCAAGAAACAAGGGGTTTTATAGGTAGCTTTGACATATCTTGCTATGCATAGCTTTTATAAGCACTCTACTAAGCCATGTGCATAGATTTCCATAAGCCCTTTACCAAGGCAAAGCTGTGTTGCATCTGTGTGACGGATACAAAACGAGCTTTGAACCTCTCAGCCGTCTGCTAACCAAAGGGGTGCCTTGGTGTTATTGCGAAATCTCTGTTAAGCTTCACACCTGTTTCATCCTGGCTTCTATATCCCTTATGTCAGCTTTGAATGCTGAATACAACAAAAAAAAAAAAAACGCCATCATAACAGTTCAACTTCCTGGACTTACAAAC
>OMKK01011722.1:2476-33008 GCA_900302305.1 Polymixia japonica | reverse complement strand
CCAAAATGTCTAATAATTTTTTCCATATTAAATTCCAGATGCTCTCATGACACAAAAAAAAATGGAATCACAGCAAATCCGGTCACAACAAATGAATACCAACCTTTAAGTGGAGACCACTGTCCTACTGTTGCTGTTCCACCTTGCCCATGACCGCTGCCACTGTGGTAGAAAATTCTAACTTATAACTTTAACAAATATAAAGAAAAGAGTTTGGAATAGAAGTTGAGGTATTGAAGTATTCTTTAATGAACAAACACTTCAAGAGGACAGTTGATCAAGTGGAGCCCGCTGTTCAACCACAGTTCCTCTCCTATATACATTTAGTGAACAACTAAACATGGCTTTTCCTCTTCGTCATCTCCCCTAGAAGGAGATGCTTTCTGTTCATCCCTATTCGGACATACCTTCTGGTCAATGTATATGCTTCAGTCACATAGCCATAACATTCATTCCATTATAATCCCTGATTCCCAAATAAAGTCCGTTTTAAAAGGTCAGTCACATACTTTCCTCCCTGGGCCTCAACTGCCCACATAGTATTGTATCTGTTCCACTCATGCTCAAAACACTTTTAAAATATATGTATATATGAACCTCTGATCATGCTTCCTCTTGATGTTCTGTTTTTATACCACACTAGCAGAGGAAGGAAAGGAGACCAACAGTCTTGACCGTCTTAGATGGTCTATGAATCCATAGAGTGTCCTCGCAGCATAGACCAAAAACAACACACACACACCGTTTCCCTGACCAAGGATAACAAACTTGGGCAGGACGTTGGTCACCATTGGTCACACGCATGAGTGCTCACACATAAACCATCTCTAAACCTACGGGAAATGACACTTCCAAAAATTTGATGGCTTCTCGGCACTACTGGTCTAAGTCCGCCATTACTACCTGCTCGCCAGGAAGCACCAGCCTACAGAGGTTAGTCGGGTTCAGTAGAAGGAGCAAGGAAAGAGGCAACAATTAGTGGTGGATCCTTGGTGATCGAAATGAGCTGAAAAAAGCCAACTGGACTGGACTGATAACTCAATTGTATATTGTACATTTTCCAACTGTATTGGACTAAAAAGAACCATACTACTAGATAATAGAAAATTTCACAATTTCATGAGGGCTGGGTTCGATCCCCTGTGTGGTCATACTTGTGGAAGTATCCTTGAGCAAGATACTGAAGCCCTACCTACCTGTAAATGTAAAACGTAAATAATTGAGGCACATGCACCTTATACACAAGTCACCTGCTGCATATAGTAAGCATATATGCACATCTGTACATGATTTGAAGGCCAATAGTTTGTCTGCAGTAACCTGACACGCCAGATGGTTTGTTACACGGAACCATCTGAGAAGTCGTCCTTGAAAACTGTTTGGAAAAGAGCAGGCACTTTCAAAACATACTTGGCAGGTGATTGGATGAACCATCTGTCTATCATTGTCTATCAGCCACCATCTAATTAACCTGAAGCCTGACAAGATGGATTCTCGTGATCACGATTCTCACGTGAACTCGTGAATCCAGCTGCCTCGCAAGGTAATGTCTACAGCACTATGGACGGTAATATTCTTTGCTTTATACTGTATATATAAATATATATAATATAATATAAATATTTGCTTTATACTGTATATAGAATTTTATTTTCACTTACTGCTGTACAGTACATTTTTTGTGATATTTCATATGGCTCCTCTGCTCCTCAGAATATGTTTTTAGTAATTTACACATTCTAGTATTGTAATGTTATCTATTGTATTGTTTTTTACTCTCTCCAATTGTTGCTTATTGTTTACATTAAAATGACATGTTTATGGACCAAGCTGCTGTTATTACTTGTTACTACAATGCTTTTCCTTTTGCTGTAACCTATAACTGCTGTGACAGTGAAAGTTCCCCACAGGGATAAAATAAAGTTTATCTTATCTTATCTCATCTTATCTTAACCCTGGGATCTTTAACTGGTAAAGGATAAATCCATTTGAAAATAATGTTTGTGCGTGGTTTCCCTCTTACTGTACTATGAAGCATAGGAACTGAGACTATGGTTGGGTTAGAGTATTTAGACTGACAGGAATGTGAAGTTTGACTGCATGTGTTAAGTTTACTTGTTTTATTGCCCTACAGTCGGTTTGCATCCATCCATCTAGTCATCTATCTTCACCTCCTCCTGAAGTAGATTCTGTTCTTTATTTACCCTTCTCACTCCAGTCCACACTATTTAGATCTCAGGAAGAGAGGAAAGGCAGAGGAAACAAGAGAAAAGGATAACACAGTTATTGTTTGTGTGGTACCATCTTCAGAAAGCCAATAAAACATGCAACTAGAATTGAATTATGTCAGATTTAACCTGCTGGAACCAGTTCCGGTCCGTTCTAGAACACGAACAAAAACCCTCACATATCGTCCAACTGAATGAAGCTTGACTTTAATTTTTTCTTCTCCGTACCTCTCTAACTTTATCTCAATATATCTCTGTTTCTCTTTCCTTAAACATACAGTATATGTATGTATGTAGGTGTGCGTGCGTTGTTACTGTATATGTATGCAGGTGGTGTATAGGAGGTGGATGAGGTGTTGGAGGAACATAAATAAGCAATGACCGGACCAATAAGCCCACTCTGAAGAGAACCAGATGTTCACACAGAGAGATCCTAAAAATATTATTACTGGAAGGGCCAGGTCAGGTTCCTCTTCTTCATCTTCATCTTCACCTTTTCTTTTGCCAGTTTTTCATTTTGCTTCATTTGTCGTCATTTATCGACCCACTACAAAAGCGAAAACAGAGATAGTTCTGGTGTTAGGTGAACCAGATGCAACAGGGGGTGTTGTCCATCAAAGAGCATTTATCGTTTGCCAGCTTCTTGTTATTGTGCAGATATGCCAATTGGATATTTTGCCGTCGGGACTTGTTGAACTTTAGAGTGTAAGATAACAGCTTCCAGTGTCCAGTTCCACTGAAAAGGAACAGCCCAACTGAATCTATGGCAGAATAGTACGCAGATTAATGTGTACCGCTGTTGCTCCAAATACTGAAGATTGGACTTTTATGGCACAGCTGTGCATAGACTAAACTATTAACAAAAATGTCAGATTTATTTAATTTGCAATTTTTTGTTGAAGTTTTGATTCTGGAAATACTAACAGTGTCATGTGTTTAAAAAAAGGAATGATAGAGTTTTTGTCTTCAAGTCGGCCCAGACTTGGGCAAGGGCTGCTTCTGCGTGGCGTGGCTGGGTGAGGTTGAGCTCTACAGGGGATAAGGTTACTGTGAAAGCCATGAGCGTGTGTAAACTAATCCATCCTCACCCAACTGCCAGGCATAGTCCACAATCCGCAGCATATCTCTAGGCATTCCGTGTTCACGTCTGTGTCCAGTCTCTTGTGTAGCTTCTCCATAAGGGAACTTGAAGGTCTAATTGTTAAAACGCTGTCTTGGATGTACACATACATGAAAACTGTCCTTGGTGACTCTGTGTAGATGTTTATTATGTTTCATACTCAATGTTGTCTGTAACCATGTATTCAAGACATACTATGAAGTGTACATTTAGCCCTTTTTTAAAATATTTACTATGGTATTCGGATCACTGCTGTGGAATTCTAGGTTGGGGTCATTCTGCCTTGAGATTCTGATCATTCCACAGTGGACTTCCACTCACTGTGACCATCAAGTGGAATGCAGATTGAGGCCATTCTTCAGGGGGTTGAGGATCATGGATCCCACCTGGAGACTCCTGTCATAATGTCGGCAGACGTTGATCATGAACACTGGAAACCAAGAAAATCGACTTCTATTTCTGCTGTAGCTGCTGCAGCATTTCACTCATATTTTACAGTATTCCCAGTTGACAAATTGAAGAAGTTGACATTATAATTAATGGCCACTCATTCATGATCATAGGTGTCACTGGTTTATCTACTATCAAAGCAGCAAATTCCCAATATCAGGAACATCATCTATTGGTATGGCTGTTAGTTTGTGTAAGTCATCTTAAGATCCCAGTTTGCCATTAGGGGCCTAAACAAACCTGGCAGTAAACAGCACAACAACCCTGTATCTTCCCTTGTTTCATTTAGGGTCAGAGGCTAAGTGTTGTCACATGGTAAGCATAGCTCACCTAATGACTGACAGGTGGACACAAGGACTGGCCTCTGACCCCGGTTTCCAAGGAGACACTTTAGAGACACCCCCGCAAGAGACACCACTCAAACATTTATATATAAATGTATGATTGGATTAAAAGATACAAAGATACAGACACAAACAATGCTATAATTGTTGGAAGTTGGAATCCAACAGATAATCAGATAATCGTATACTTGAGTCTAGAATTGAGTCTGTTTAAATTCAATATTTCTGGCACCTCAAAAGAAACAACCTGGTTTTTCTGTATATTATGTTTCAACAGTCTTTTTCCAAACATCTTAAAAGGCACAACCCACGATTGGTTTTAAGTGCTGCCCTGTCGCAGCTAAGCAAGGAATTACAACAACATTGTTGTTTTGGTTTGCACGTTGCCTCAGTCAGCGCCGGCCACCTTAGTCAATTTTGGCAGTAAATACAGAGGAGTTCCCTGTGTTTGAGTGGCTTTTATACGTTTTCTGTTAGGCGAAATGCTCCCAAACAGCCACAACTCCCTTCTCGTTCTCCTCTTCCAAGAGAAGTATTTCAAAAGGCAAGTAATTACCCTGTAATTGAGTGATTGACTATTGGAGGACAATCATCTATTGTCAAGCCACTTCTGTTTATGACCTTGTTAGTGGATTTCTCACTCTGGCAGGGGTGCTGGAGCGAAATGTTCGGCCTTTTGTCTCCACGTTAACAATCTATTCATGCACTGGTTATTCATTAATATGATGGCTAACAAAAGGAGTGTTGTACACCATATTCACTGCAGTTGTTACAATCCAGTCAAATAGAATATAAAAAGTCCAGACTGCTTCGAAGTAGAAACATCAATAAATCCGCTTCATCCCATTAGCTCTAAATCAGGACCCTAAACTGACCTATGCTATTATCCCTAAGCAGAGAGCAATCAGACCCTGGGTAGACCTGCCAGACAGAGATGTATTTTTAGACTTCTCATCAACACAGATGATTACTGGCAATACAAGAGAGAGAGGACAAGAGAGGAAGAAGTAGTATGAAAAGTCATACAGTAGCTTACGTGCATGTAGAAACCGCATGGGGGCGACTTTGAGGTTGTAACTGGGGAGGAACTAGGGCGGTTTATTTCTGGAACGTGTGTTGCTCCGGTCCGAGGACTAACAGCTGAGCATGTGCCAGTGCAAGGGCAAGACATCATGTCTACTCCTACAGTAATGGCCAGATGCGAGTCCCAATAATCAACATCAACGCTGACCTTCAGCCTGGTCTCGGAGTGGAACTTATACGGCGATATGTCAGCAGTGCGTATGCGTAAATGACAAAGACAGTGTTGGCCTTATCCAAATACGACATTGCTTTCATTTGTCTCCCTTAGAAATGCCAAACCTCTAATTACACAAGAGAATACTATGTTGATTCTCTACTCTGTCATCTTAAGATTGGCTTGAGTTATTACCAAAGCAAACTGGGTTAGCCAACCACAGCCCTCTTAATCATCTGAGCAGAAAACTGTCTGGGACAGATGAAAAGTAAATTAGGCAATGTTTTCATCTAACCAACACAGAACCATAGGCCTTCATCTAAATCAATATGTATGGGTTTGAGGAGAGCTAAATGACAGAGAGCTTTGTGGCATCCGCCCAAGAGATTTCGAGGTCACTATTATGCATCTTTGGAGTGAGTGGTTGTCACATTGGCCTTGACAAACAAAACCTCTACTATTTCATTTGGACATATACACCAAGGATCATGTGTGATTTTTTTTTTCAAAGATTCTTCACCTTTAAGATGTTTGCACCCTTGTAATTCCTTGGCAATTTCAAGCATTTGCTAGTCCTGTCAGTGTAGTTGGAAGGAATAGAGATTTTATATAAACATTCACTCTAATTCAATTTCCATGTAACCAAAGAATTCTGTGTTCAGATTAGGGTAACTATGATTTGCGATAATTGTGGTGGTGTAGAACAGCAGAATAAATGTAAACAGGATTTAAGTTCAGTTCAACAGTGCACAATCTAGACAGCCTCCCTCTGGTGGATGGCTGCGGCACAACAGAAAGCACAAGGTAGCACAAGGTGAATCTGGGTGTCATGGGAACAATAGCATGTACAAATACAATTGTAAGAGTGAGATCAAACAGTGAGAGTTAATGTCTTGGCAAACAAATTTATTTTTTTGTATAAAATAAATAGCACATTCAAACCTTCATATAACGTTAAGTAAAAATGTCACTGCAGCCAAAGTCATCAAGAATGGTCATCTACAAAATGTGCATATTTTTGAGGAATATCAACATTTTTTTTCTGCCAAGGAAAATGATACAACCACAGAATCACCTTTGGAAATGCAGATCAAATATTACTGTCATCACAATGTCACAGAAAAAGAGCAATACAAGACATTTACAATAACTATATACCAACAACATCCCACTCATCAAAGGCTGAAGTAGTCTTAAAAAAAACCCAAATCAAGACTCAAACACTTTGGCCTGAATGTGCAACGGGTATTCTAAAGGCAAAACTACGTCATGTAGACAACACATAAAAAAGACCAATGTAATGTTCACAGCATTACAGGGACTCATAGGAAAGAGGATTTTTTTTTTGTCAATAGTTGATCTTAAAACACTGACTGGGGGCAAGAAACTTTTCATTCAGTCCAATTCTTTAATGAAGGTTATCAATAACGTTTGAGGTGAGGGGCCAGCTTGTGACAGGAGGCTGTTCATCTGTGTTGGCGCTTGTGATGAGATGTTCATTGTCACGCAGACAAAAGAGAACGTCAGCGGCTCAGCTTCTCGCAAGTTTAAACTACACAGCTAAATGCCCCGTCATCCTCACAACTCCTTCAGACCTGCAGTCCTCCAGTCACGAGTCTCCAGTCATGATGGAGAGGAACTCCTCTTGATTTACTAGAAGGAAACAAAGCATGAGTGTACCTACCAATAAAGCTCAGTAGAAAAATGTTTCTGCTTGCTTGTGCTGAATTTACTTTGAGTACCACTGAAAGAAACAAATATTCAGAGGCTACCATTTGTCTTTAGTATATTATGTTATACCCTTGAAAACACAAACAAACAAATAAATGAATAAAGGTGATCTGGGTTTTGTTGTACCACACAGACACCACACTGAAAAAGGATGAGGGAAAACCAGTTAATTTAGTGAGCCAATGTGGTGATTTTGACAGAATAAAATATAACATATTCACATATACAAACACAACACATTTAAGATTGCACTCTAGAATTCCTGATTCTCTGCTGACTCAGATTAGCAAATGCCAACATTTCAAACTGCCTCAAACCCTTAAGAGGCCAGCCACAATACACTACTTTAAAGCGCCAGGGAACATATACACAAAATCCCGTTCACCTCGTTTCTGGACTGACGTTGGGCAGTACTAAACTTGGGTTTACTGACATCAGTGAACCCCTAACCAATCAGAAGGCCGATGTGGCTTGTCCCGCCCACACAGCATTTATCAAAACTATGTGTTCCGACTTGAGCTTCGAGTCTGAGTGAAAGCCTAGTGAGTGTAGCCCACTACTTTTATATAGCTGTGAATATTGTCGTAGCCAAGTGTATTCTAGGGACCCAGATGTACAGTCTAGTTTGTGTCTATGTAATGATTCTTACTGGGGGAATGAGCATAGCTGCATTGTCAAGCTGTAACGTTAGTTATAACATCAGTGCTACACACAGATCAATAGCATACAATGGTCATGTTCGAGTAAGGCAGATCAGCTGATCTTTATATCATAGTTTCCTTTTTGTCTTTAACTGATGTTTTTTTGTTCCTTTGTCTAGTCGCGCATCTCGTCTCAGTCTCTAGCATTGGTGTATGGACTGTGGTCCAATTGCCTTTTTTGCTTAGGAAGGTTCTTAACTGTGAATGACCTGGAAGTATCTAAGTGGCAGCCATGATAACAGCTGTTTAAATTCTCTAAATGTGAAGGAAAGGTGCTTCAATGCTTCCTTTCTTATCTCCTTTAGCATAGGGTACACTGGACAATCCTTTACGAAAGGAAAGTGGATAATGCTGTCCCACATTTCCTTGTGGCAGCAACATTTAAAGCGACGTACCATTCGACCGTTCACGAAAACAAATGATTAACATGACCGACAAGAGACATAATCAGCATATTAACCATAACACAGAAGTCTGTCTTTCAAGAAAAAGGGATATGAGATGTTTTTACCCAGATTATGTTTTTCATTCAATATGTTTGAAACTTGAAAAGAATGTTTATATAAAACAGTAGGCTACAGTAATAGATTTGTAGGCCTAACATGTTATGCCTATCTTGCAAGAATTTAACAACTATTTTCATACAATTGGTGGTTAAGAAACGCAGTCAGTGATATGTGGTGTCTAGTGTCAGGAATGTCCTTTGAGGAGTTTTATTGTGAACTACATGTAGATGCACAGACACTATTCCTATTATACTATTCCTTGGAGTTTGGTTCTAAATGAGGGGGAAACAAAGGACATCTACTTAGGCTATATTATCCGTATAATTAACATAAACCTCACAAGTTGCACTAACAACTTTCTGCAGTTACAGGAAATAAACAGCGCTAAACGGGTACTAAAGACTATAATCTACAGGAATATTGCTCGATAGGCGACACATACAAGATGGATAAAGGTTATCACTTGATACAAACTCGCTGGTAAATTGCTACATAAACAGCTGGTAAATTTACGATGTTACGGTATAAATCACAAACAGTAACTACTGGAACTACAGTAACAACTGTATTGTGAAGTAATATCTTCACAATACACAAAATTAACACTTAATTATGTTCACGTATGGCGGCATATCAGTGCCAAAATCCGCCAGCGCAAATGACGTAGAGGAGCTGCACGCGCAACTCAAACAGCCACGCACGCATATTATTTTTGCAAGCGCTCTCACAGTACTCGCGTGGAGAATATCTCAACTCATGCTAGCAACATTGTAGCCAGCGAGGAGGAAACCATGCTTTGAGCGTGCGCAGAATCCGAGCGCACAACCATTGCTCTCCTGCTCGCAAAACTTTCACCTGCTCACTTGCGAGTGGGTTTTCTTTTTGGCAGTAAGTGGGTGGTATCTATCTTATACTGGCCCTTATGCAGCCCCTCTGTTCATCCTCTGTCTGAAACAAGCCATATTAGCTCCTGTCTCTTTAAGGCCCCCCTCCCTATAAGCCCACTTTCTTCTGATTGGCCAACATCCTCTTGCCAGTGTGAAAAGAGGAAGTAAAACTGTAAACCTACTAAGTAACATATAATGGACAGCACGAGTGGACAGCACGAACATCTGCAGCAACCAAGATCACAGCAGGACATCTCTGGTGTAAGTGTGGGAAATGTGCTAAAATGCCGACTGAAGTGGAAAACTGCTGAAATCTGCTGTCAGGAAATAACAAAGGTAATGCAACTACTAAAATGTTATTCTGCTGTCGCCAAACGACTGTATTGTATCTCCCTGCACTTTCGGTTATAGTTGATTGCTTATTACTTGAAAACATTTTGTTGTAAAGATGTGCATGCATCGTCTTTCCCTCGTCGTCTTTGACCGGGGAACTTTTGTCACCGCCTGGAGCAGATGAGCATATAAAGAAATCCGTCCTGAGTTGACATCAGCTCATGCAGAAAATAGAAAAAAACATTTGAAACCTAACTCAGAGCAGTCTGAAGCCTGAGCTCTTTGCTCACAGGAATTACTTTATCATTAATTTAGCTCATTATTTGACACGTTTAATATGAACATCCGACATTGTAACATTGTAATTATTTCAGAAAATAAGGAAAAGCATAATATGTCCCCTTTAACTCCTAAAATGTGGGCGCCTATTGACAAGGATCGTCACTGACAGGACGTATTTTGCTCTCGAAATACAAAGTGATTCCGGACTGTGTTTACCTGTTCTCTCTCACATGTGCACATGAATAATAATGCTGATACTGAAAAATAATATCCACCAAAAAGAAAGATTTTGATCCCAATTTACAGCCATGTCTTAAATTAATTCTGGTTGACAGATGCATATTTTCAGTGTTTAGAAATCATTTTCAGCCAACATTATGCTACCTGGTTAGACAGAAGATTGCATCTAACCTAGCTAGCTCACTGGTTTTGACAAAAGGCATCTTTATTATCCAAAGATTTGAATTAAAAAGAACAATTTGAGCCTTTCAACACTGAGGTAAAGGCAGGATTTGATGTTGAAAGCTCATATTTTACTCACTCTTCTCTATAATCCAAGTAATGCAACAAGGTGTTCAAGTCTGCTGTGATCTCCACAGGTATTTTGCATGGGTCTAGCACTGGTGTATTGTCTCATTTTTATTCAGCCACATCCATTACAAAATGGCAGCAAAGTCGTCTTACCCAGAATCTCATATTTAAAGAGGCTGGACGGGATCTTGGCGAATACCTCAGTATTTTTTTTAAACCTCTCATTTTGGTCCCGGATGGTTAAAGTAAAGTTCTTACATATATAATCTATGAACTGAATCCCAGTTTTATCTCATTCTACAAATGGCGCTTTTCCACCACATAGTACCAGCTCAACTCGACTCTACTCGCCTTTTTTGGTTTTCCATCGGGCATAGTACCCGGGTAGTACCTGGTACTATTTTTGATATCACCTCTGCTGAGGTTCCAAGCGAGCTGAGTCGATACCAAAACGTGACGTGGAAACACTGCAGGCTACTGATTGGTCAGAGAGAATCTCACTAGAATCGCTAACGCTTAAGGCTTAACGTTGGTTAACCGCTCGTTCAATCCAGTAATGTAATAACTAGTAATAACTACCCTTGAAGCAAGCAAGTGAACGTAGCTTATATAAGTTGTAAACTTACATTCAACTGTCATCGTCTGGCTTTTGCTTGTGTTGTGTCACTATGGTTATTTATTTTACATATTCACAATCTAATGCTAGTGGTCTGTGTACGTTTTGATAGTTTGTTTATTTATTTTTTTACAAGGTGCAGAAATCAAAATACGAGTGGAATTCTCCTTGTCTCGTTTATCGGTACAAAACAAAAATAGACAGTGGCAGAAACAAGAAAGGTGTGTCAATCATTTTGGCCAGTGACAACAACCCATTTTACCCGCCTTTCTCTAGTATATGCGTCGCAGTGACGACCAGCTACATTGAGGGGGTTCTATCTGCAGTGGAAAATGAAGTACCTGGTACCAAAAGCAAGTATCGAGTTGAGCTGGTACTATGTGGTGGAAAAGCGTAAGTAATGTCTAGTTTACCAGTGCAAGCTACCGCTACTCAATAGCATTGCTATAGGATGAAATTATACAAAAATCACATAGGGCATGTTTAAGTGGATGTGATATTTGTGGTTGATTTATGAATGTTCATATTACAAAGACTCAAGGCAATTTGCAGCCATTAGAGTAAAGTGCCAGTAGAAATATACTGGTACTGGTTAAAAAAGGGGTCTAGAAGGAACAGGATAAGAAATTAACTCCCCCCAATGGCCAACGTGGTTTATGCATCTAGTCAAGTCAAGTTTATTTACATATCCCTTAATCACATTACAGTCTCAAAGGGCTTTACAAACCCACAATCTCAAAGAATTAAACGACACCCCCTGACCTTAACCCATCTGAAAATTCAACATCAGTTGAATTGTTTTACCAACCAACAAGGTTTAAAGAATACAGTAGGGCTTCTAAATAGTGGTTGGCTATATGCCAACGTGGCTGTTATACAACAGTTGGTTCTGATCAAGCGATCTGATTGGCTGAGAGCTGTGGGTTATTTACTATAGCGTAATGGTAGCTGCATCACCTGTATTATTCTGCTACTAAATAAAAGTTGAATCTTTACCTGCAACGCAATGCCTGCAACGCATAGCCTAAGGAGTATACTACCAACATTATCTGCAAAATTATCTGACTGAATGCATGCCAGTTAATTGAAACAAACAGTTTTCGTTCATCTTAAGCAAACATTGTGTTTATATATTTTACACAGCAAAACTATCATGTGGCCCATTTACTGTCAGGTTAGAAACTCAAGCATGATCAAGCATTTATGGTAAAAATATACTAGTTGTCACTTACTCTCACCATCTCCGTCAGTGTCAAACTCATCAATCATGCTGCGTAGCTCCTCGTCAGTAATGTTCTCTCCAAGTTCACGAGCCACTCGTCTGAGATTCCTCAGACTGATCTTGCCTGATTCATCATCATCGAAAAGCTTAAAGGCCTTCATGATCTCCTCCTTCGGGTCTCTCTCCAGTATTCGATCTGTAACTGTGGGGATGACAGAGAACACACAGACACACATAGAGATACATACATATACACATACTAATATAAAGCATATTCAAACTCAAAATAATGTAAACCTACCAACTTCATTGAAGTCATCAAATGTTATTTTGCCATTTCCCTCTCTGTCATAGTCCTTCAGAATCTTAAGAACATCCACCTTCTTTACTTCAAAGCCAAGTGCACGCATTGCCACCTAGAGTGGAAAAGATATGTTGTATTTTTAATTAGGGTCATGCAAGTTAATTATAAGGTTTAAGAATCAAATCATCTATTAATCAATCAATCCGCATTGGAGAGATTTTTGGAGTACACCCTTATCCTTGCCTCAGGCATCCAAAGTGAATGGTTGAGAAAGCAGACAAAAATGCAAGCTATATTTTATTCAGTCATTTGAAGTTGTGACCACACATTTAGCTATGAAAGGGCAGTGCTTCGGAATTTGTTATTTCAATGAATTTCAGTTACATAACTGAATTACCTTTTCTCTAGGGGCTTTGTCTTTTGCCATTTTATAGTACAGAAAGATGGCATATAAGGCTAAAATTTGGAGACCATAAATATTATCTGTGGCATTGGATACACTGCAGTGGCTTTAAAGTTTTACCTTAAGTTCATGGTAGTCTATTTCTTTATCTTTATCAGTGTCAAACAACTCAAAAGCCTCTTTGATTTCATGTTTCTGCTCCTCTGTGAGCTCTCTCCTCTTCTTGCGCTTGGCTTTATCTGCCGCAAGTTCACTCCTGCAATGAACAGACACATGTTAAACTACGTCAAACCGACATTACTACATTTACAGGTTCAATAGAAGAAAACCAAGTGTGCTTACTTTGCTGACGGTGCACTTGATAGCTAGCTAGCTAAGCAACCAGATTACCAGCTTAAACAACAGGTTTCTGAATCAATAGCATTTGTAATTAATAGCAGTTTACAGTGAATTGCTATTGAATCTACAAAGCGGCTAGTTGTGTGAATGTGTTGGTGTGAAAGCTAACAGGTAAACCAGCTAGTTGTGTGAATGTATTGGTGTGAAAGCTAACAGGTAAACCAGCTAGTTGACGTTAAAGTACATCCCGGTAGGTTGGCTATGTTGTCTTTTGCAAGAAATCCGTTTCTTTCGCCTTTCAAATCCAATATTTTGTGGCAACATCATGCATTGAGTAGCCGAAAAAAATAAGAAATTACCTTAGAGACAGACTCATTCTGACGGGTTTCCAAGGTTTCCTGTTAAAGATTTTCGAGAAACACGCTTCACTTATACAACAACAAATCCTTTTATCCGCGCGCACACAACGAATAAGCAGTTGCTTCCTATTGGCTGCTGGTTACCAGGCGCCAGTAAAGTCGCTTCTTATTCGTCCAAATAGCAGCATTGCAGTCTGCTGTCTGCACAGAGCGAGTAGTAATGCAACTTAGAAAACTTATGAAGCAACACATTATTGCAAATGTGGTATATTTGTGTAGCCTCTCCTCTCTTTTTTAAGATGGGTTACAGTTTCAACCTATTGGATTTGATTTTAAATTTGATTTAAACATTTTTTAAATTTGTGCATGTGTCAAAAGGTCACAGAGCAGGATGACCCAGATGCAACAGTGGTGTATTTGTTTACACAAATGGCAGCAGTAACAACGGCGGGAGGTGGTGGCAAAAGCAAAATCAGTTTGACACTGCAAACCCCTTTTCATGATAAACCAATTGAAAGAAATAAACAGTTTAAAGAATACCATCCACATTTAGGTGTTCTGTAAGTGTATCAATGCAGCAAAGAATATAAGAACGAAAAAAATGATGAAATGTATCAAAGTGAAATGTATCACTTTACTGCAAACTCCATGGGTCTGTGTCTGTAACTGACACTGCGCTCTGAGGGAGGCCATCCAAATTCTGAGTTGGCCCATTGTGTGCTTGGAAAAATACCTGTGTTCTACCGAAATAAGTGTGATCTTAAAAATTACACTCTGGCTCGGGACCAGTTGCATTAAGATAGACACTTTGACATCTGCTTTAGACATCTAAATTTACTTATTAACGACCTACTTTGGCGGTCCAAAGTAGACCTCCGGCTACAAGCTGTGCTAGTAGCTATACTAGTTTATCCAAGCCTGATAAGATACACCCTAAACTGTGAGGACAATAAGACACAAGTACACATCTGCCTTTAGGAATAGATTTAAAAAAAAATATGGGCTTGTATAAATATTAGGCCTAATAAAAAATAACATGGAAACTTAATTGAACTTAATTGTATTGCATTAGAGCGTTAAATGCCTAGAATATGTGCTTTAATGAAAAACAAAAGCTCCATCTGTTTCTCATTCATATCACTATCCAGTGGACAATTTTTTGGGAAATTGTGCTATTTAAATTATGCACCAGAGGGAGCCATTATTGTGGAAAACGTTTAGTTGCTTGACAAGGAAACGGCAACAAGCAAAGTAGAAATGCAAGAGGACAGCCCAGCAAGACAAACCATAATTATAATTTCAATAAACAGTAGAGACAACCCTTTTGTGCTTTTACATTATTACCATTTTTCTATTTTCATGTGCATGTCAGTAAGATTATCTCATGTTTAAATTGAAATTTTTTGGGGAAAATCCAATCCAGTTTCTTGAGGTCAGTTGAAAATGTACTGACAGATGTACGCCAGCAGAGTAGGTATTATGTATTTATTAATGTATTGTTATCAGCCAAAAGTGAGGTGCCGCTGAATAATGTGTGCACTGTATGTCTTGTGATTCCACCAGATCTAGGCTAACAGGGGAGGACATTTAAAAAAGTGTATAGTTAGGCTGATAATTATTTTTTTTCACAAGCCCACTATCCAATGATTTGGAAGGTTGAACTCTTAATTTCAGATGGTTGTCATCTTTATTAATGCCATGTATGCCATTTAGCAATGTAATTTATGTTATTGGTAAACATTTATCAGCTATATCCAGTTTGGCGCCTTTTCAGCGTCCAGCTCAGGCGGTCAGTTATGAATGTCATCTACACAGCAAAAAGGGAAAGAAGGAGAGAGAAGAAAGCATAATTAGCCAGAACAGACGCCAGTTTGTTAAACCACTGAACTACAGAGTCTAACATAGCTAACATAGCTGAGTCATGAGAATGCCTAATGCTTATAAAGGTCCACTGCCATTCCAATAAATGCTGTGGAAATACATCATAATGTTTGGTGACTGATCATAAAGAATGATTAATACTGCTGACCAGAGGTGACGGTTAGCTTTCTGGTTCTGTCCATTTTTATTTAGCACCCCAAAACAATGTAATATATCTACAAAGCAAGTTATACAGGCCTTAGTACTGTCACAGTTTGACTATTGTTCAGCAATATGATCAAGTGCATCAGATAAAGACTTGTATGAACTGCAACTGGCACAGAATAAAGCCACTAGCCTTACTCTGCACCGTACAATGAGAGTAGATAGGATGCATGTGAATCTCTCTTGGCTGAGAGTTGAGGAGAGGCATGTAGCCTTCTCACTTTTTTTTTTATAAATGTATGTGTGCTCACCAAGCCTACATATTTATTTTCACAGTTAATGCATACCAGCAATATATCAGCTACAGGTATATATTATAACTAATTAGGATGCTGTGTTGTCTAAGGCTGACCGAGAGGAAACAGGGCAGAGTGTCCTGATTCGCTCCTACGCACATCTGCACGGATGCTGCTTAAGTGTCTTGTCTTGCCCTCGGTGATCAACCGTTTGGTTACGATGAGCCACATGAAACAGCATTTCCTGACAGCTTTTAGGGGTTGTTTCTTCATTTGTCACGAGTGTCACAACTCACTCTGTATACATTTTCTTTAATAATGCAGAGTGAGGGTATGTTTGTGCAGCGTCAGGGCGCACTGATTGACAATCAATTATTATCAATTGGTCAAAGGAACCGCAAGGTGTCATCACAAGACTGCTCAAGTGAAGAATCCTCCATTGGGAGGAAGGGCACCAGTGGCTCTGTCTGATGGAGCACAGCCTTCCTTTCAGGAGTGCCAGTGTGCATCCCACTCGGCCGTGAATGTCAACTAGTCCCCCCAACCACCCATAAAGCACCTTTGCACCCACTTCCCTTAATCAAGGTCCCCTTCAAAAGAATTGGAATGTACCTCGGTGGGCAATTAGACCATAGCACACAGGGGTGTCGCTTTGTCTTAGTCGTGGTTGATTATGCAACGTGGTATCCCAAAGTAGTGCCTCTGCATAATATTTCTGTTAAGAGTGTAGCACGGGCTCTGTTAACTATTATCTCCCTATTATCTACTTGGGACAAATGGCTGGATCCTCTGATGTTTGCTTAACTAAATTATTTACATTTGCCTCCCTAATCAGTGCATGAAGTACCCAAGGCCTCTATGGACTTTTCACCCTTTGAGTATTTGTATTGCAGAAAACCTATAGGGGTGTCTTGGACCTAATTAAAGAAAGCTGGGAGGATGATCCCACCAACAGTGAAAATGAACTTCATATGTCCTGGACCTCCACTCCACTCACTGGGTCAGGATGCACAGGAGAATTTGATCAAGACACAGGAACATCAACACTACCCGTGAAACAGAAGTACACAGCTCAGGTATTTCTTATCGGGAGATAAAGGACTCCCTATACCTTCAGCTCCAAATTGCTCGCCAAATGGCGAGGACCATTTGTGGTTACGTGGCAAGTAGGGGAAGTAGATTATGAGATCTGCAATCTGACAAGGGCAATGCACCACAGCTATACCACCCCAATCTCCTAAAAGCTTGTGTGCATTGAGTGCAATGATAATGCATAAAAAAGATTCAGACATATTATGAAGTTATGACGCATAACAGTAAATGACTGACATCAGCATCAGCAAAGATGAAGATCGGCATTTCACATATTTTGGCCTGGGTTATCAACATAAATTGTAAATAGAAGTGGCCCAAAGTTTATAGACCAGCCTTAACCTTGAGTTCAGAGTCCTAGATAATATTGGTTTAAGAATACAATGATCAACAATTAAATGCCTTAGAAAGATCTATGAAAAGGGAGATGCACAATGCTGCTTACTGGTCAGGGCAGTGATATAATGTATTACCTTAATTTCTGCCGTTATTGTGCTGTGTTTCTTACTAAAACCTGATTGGTAAAGTGATAAATTATCATTTGAATCCTTAAGTTGCTCACTGACCAGAGTTTTCAGTATTTTGGCCAGTATAGATCATTTAGAAATAGATCTATAATTCTTATGAACAATGGGATCATTAAACATGACATGAATTTAATTCCTTCATTGATTAGTATATCCAAAAGACCCACTAATTTCAGCCACTTGCAAAAATTAGATGAATTTAGTTGATTACATTGATTTATTGTGTTTGTTTAGGCGCTTATTTAGTTAACATTTAGTGGCATCAGGCTTTAAGGTAAGCTATGATGGATACACTACGGTGTCACCGCATATCACATAGAAATAAGTAGTGTGTGCTATGTTTCGTGCTCAAAAGTGAATTTGCAACCACTATTTGTTTGCACATTTATAATGGTGATATACAAAAGCAAAACATTTGGAAAAAAATCACAGCCAGTAGGCTATGAGTTTATATTTGCATTTCTTTTCTAACGCATTCACATATAGTGATGTATAAGTACAAGTTATTAAACATTTTGTCTGTTGTATTGATTACAATTTTCTTATATGCAACGATATTTAACAGCTGCCTTGCCTTTATGCCTGCTGAAGCCGTAGTAAGTAGCTCTGCGCGTCGTCTGCAGGAGCGACATGGCCGCACCGGCCGCGGAAAGCAAACTGCGCACCGACCTCATCCCATGTAGTCTGATGGACAGTTTGGTAGGCAGGCTTAAGTTAGCCTACTCTGTCATCATCATCATCATCCTCATCATCATCATCACCACCACCACCACCACCACCATCATCAACGGCATCATCGTCAGCCTCATCATCAACACGACAGAGGTTATTGCACAGGGAGAGGAGAGAGGAAACGCGTGGGTGACATTTTTTCATTTGTTTATTTACGTTTCTAGAGGACATGAGGAGCTGCAGCAACTTCCCGATGATGCTGCCGTTGCTTTTTCTGTTGGTTGTCTCTGTCGATGCGAGCAGCTCTAGTCGAGAGTTGAACGGTGAGTGCGTCATATTTTAAAGGCATTTTAATCTTGTCAAAATAGAAGGGTTTGCGATGAGGGAGTATCTTGAAAGTGATAGTTTAGATGTATTTAGCAAATGCATGTCCTTTCCTTGTGTGATGTTTGCGGACATCACTATTCAGAGCACAGGTTAAGAATAACCTCTGTGGGACTGCTGTCACTGCCCCATTCGTCTTCTGATTATTTCCACCGTCAATGTCTGATTTTTCTTTTTTCTTTTTTTTACTCATCCTTCTCTCTTCCTCTTCCCTCTTTAAAGATGCGTGTGAACCAGTGTTGTGTGACATTGGAGAAGATTGTTACACTCCACAACCAGAGGATTCTGTCACACGTGAGTAAATTTACCCAACTTTTACATTTTGTTTTTCTGATTGACTGTGTTTTCAAAAGCTGTAAAGATACATTAATGCAATGCCCCCTCTCTTTTCAACATCATCACCAGATTGGAATGAGCCTCCATCAGGTGAGAAAAAAAAAACCTCAGGGCAGTTTGAAAATTTAATCTGACATAATGAAGAGTATTAAGGTATTAAGATGGAAGTGAAATTCTTGGATCTGGCTGTCTTGCATCACAGGCCTTACTCTGCTCTCATCAGGACCATAATATACTCACAAGAAATGATGTAATAATTTGTTGTACGTATTAATGTATTAATAAGTATGAAGTGTGCCTGTCTGCACCAGCATGTATGTCAGGCTGTGTTGTTCAAGATCCCTATAACTTGCTTCATGTTCATTTCTGAATGAGAGAAAAGTCTTTGTTCTTAAGTATGTCAAATTGAGCAAAAGTGTTTTCCTCTCGTCACAATGACCCACTTTCTAATCTCTACGATGACCATTCAAGCAGAAGATTGACATTGTTTGTCTTCTGTAGACACATTTACCCTTTCAGGACTACAAGATTATGTGACATAAGTATTTTTCTATTGTATTCCTCCATTATGCTCTGCTGTATGTTTTAATAAGTCACCACACATGCAGTTGTGCACATGGGCGCTCAACACATAGTCACACACACACACACGCACACGCACACACACACACACACACACACACGTGTGCGCGAGCAGTGAGGGGTACGAACCTCATGGACAGACTCCCACAAGGCTAGAGAGGATTGTATTACTGGAGCTTAATAATTATTCACTGTCCTATATTCCTGTTCACAGTATGTGCCACATTCTTAATGCTCATTAAACTGTGTTGACAGTGAAACATGTAATACTGATGAGTACATTGTTCTCTTAGTACAGCCATCAGCTGGTGAACATGAACGCATTGTGACACTCACTCGAGTAAAATCATGCCCTATGTCTAAAATGGTTACTATACTTTTAAACGTATTTGTTTATTGATTTCATATAATTTGGGTTAATTTCTTATTTAAGTAATCAATTGCTGTGGTTACAGAGAGATCGCTCTTTAGCGCTCAGCAGATTTTACTTTCTCACGTCGCACACATCATCATATGTGGGGGTTTATTTGTTCACTGGTTTGTTTAAACCCAGGATTTTCTTTTCTTAATTGATTTGAACTGATATTGCAAGTCTTCCCTCTATGGTATTCCTCTTTAAACGGGGAATCATTTTGTAATCTATCATTGCCAAATTGCGAACTGGTATGTGGATGAAATACATGCATGGGATTTGTCTGCTGCTTGTAAACATTGTCAAACAGTGTGACATTGAGGAGAGAAAGCTAACTTTCATTATGTGTTGAATTGTGTTGCTTTTGCCCTGATGTTCTGCAGGGCCTTGTCAGCCTAACCCATGCCACAACGGAGGGATGTGTGAGACCACTGAAACCCACAGAGGGGAAATCTTCCTGGGATACCTTTGCCACTGCTCACCTGGTTACGCTGGAGTCCACTGTCAACACAGTTAGTGTCAATATTTAGCAACCGAGGCAGTTTATGGTAATGCCCAGTAGCTAGCCTGACTGTCATTCCTTCACCATCAGTCTTGGAGCTTGCTCAAATATTACCCCCTAACCGTCCACTTAGCCTACAGCTTTGTACCCTTATCTTATTTCCCCAAAACCAAGCCATGTTGAATAAGACTGCTCATACATAAATATATGCATACCTCAGATAAGGAGTAGGAGTGTTAGGGAGTGTTGTTTAAATAATAACCACTAACCTAAGACACACTGCCCTACAGCTCCTGGGTCTAATGGCCCCAGGCAAATGGGGGTTCTCACCACTCTTAATGAGGTCAGACAGTGCAGATTACTCTGATGATGTTATTGGTGATTAACTACATCTGTGGGCATGGAGACATGACAGCACAGACGTTCTGTAAAGTGTGAACCGACTACAAAGGACCCGCAGACTCTAGTTCTTACTCATAGAGCATTGTGGAATAGGTTCTCTCAACTCATTCTACATCATTTTGAACCACAGAGCGCTAGATGCATTTCACCGAAGAACACAAATTTAATCAAGTCTTACTTAGTGCAAGAGATGTCTCTTGTGAAGTTAGTTTTTGGATTAAAATACAATATAATTGATCTTGGCTGGCGTTCCCCTTGCAATGTTTGTACAGTTTGTACAACAGTGTACAGTATAAAGCTCCTGTAGTTGACGTCACGCAATCCCAGCATTCACCAGTCAAAATGAAAACACCGCCATGTTGGCAGGAAAGCGGGAGTATTGCTTCATTCAATTCAATTCATTCACACGGTGATGATGTAGTTAACTCTTGGTAAATTGAAGTTACAGACTAGCTAACGCTACATACAAGTTAGCACACGGATTACATTAAACTGCCCATTGCTTATGCTAACGTTAACTAAGATATTCAGCCGGTAGACCCCAAAGCTGAATATTCATCACTAATCCAGATTTCATCCATTTGTACCCCTCCAGGCTTTTGTAGGCTTTCAAAGACTGTCCAGAGTAGGACGAGGGAAAGTTGATCAGGTAATTGTAGATGTCTGGATACTGCATGTCTGGAACGTTGTCTGTTCCGGCTGTTTCAATACTTGTGAAAAGCACCCAGGGGCATTATAAGGGTCATCTACCAAATTTTGCAATATAGCGTTCAATGTCCTTGGAATTAAAGTACGCAGTGAACTTTGAAATCGACGCTAGCTCCATTAATTTTTGCTCACACTTCTCCTGCCAACATGGCGGTAGTCACATGACACCTGGAGCTCTATACAGTCAGTGTGAGAATGATTTGATGGCACACCAGGATGTCTTTGTGTCAATTAGTTTTTGTGTTTCAAAATAAAACAGTAGTAAATAATTCAACTCAATATATTCGATGAGATAGATAGGTAGATTAGGTTCAGATACTAATTTAAAATAGTTGTTTTAAAGTACAGCACTGAGACATCTTTTCCTAAAACCACAGAACATTGGCTCATATACCAATGTGTAGTAAAGTGCTTTCTATGAATGACATCTGCTTGTTCTGTTTCAGATGTGAATGAGTGTGAGAGTGGGCCTTGCCAGAATGGAGGAGTGTGTACAGATATTGAAGCCAACTACACATGTGTGTGTCCTGGAGAATACACAGGTCGCAACTGCCAGCACAGTGAGTGGTTTCCCATAGTTTTTTCTCTATTCTGATCTTTTAGGGCTATGAACTCATTTTTCTTCTGTTTGTTGTGGTCTTTTAATTTTTGCTGCTTTGTGTATTTGTTTTGTTTGTGTGTGTGTGTGTGGTGTGCGTGTGCGTGTGTGTGTGTGTGTGTGTGTGTGTGTGTGTGTGTGTGTGTCACTCCTGCAGAGTGCTCTGGGCCTCTGGGCATGGAAGGGGGCATCATCTCCAATGGGCAGCTGTCTGCCTCCTCTACAGGCAGCACCATGTTTGGCCTGCACCAATGGCATCCTCATCTGGCTCGCCTGAACAAAAAGGGCTTGATCAACGCTTGGAGTCCAGTGGAGACTGACCGCTGGCCGTGGATACAAGTACGTACAATTACACGCTGGGATATGGTATACGCCAGGGGTATTCAAAGTCTGAGACTGCTAAACCTTTTGCTCCAAAGTAATTTAGAGAACATAGATAATAAAGCCACAGATGAAAGGAACCTGCCATCATGATAATAGGTGTATTTTCAAACACAATGCAGGAAGCAACATGAGTACAGATGAGACTGTGCTGACATCACATAGCAGTGTCTGCTCCATTGCCAATAAAAGCTCAGACTGAGCAGTACGTCAACTAGCTTTCAAAGCAAACTATGCCTAAATTTCTCAAATGCAATTAAGTGTGTATAACTATATTATCCCCCCACCCCTGAAATGCACATTAGTAATAATGCTATGCACACACAAGTGAATACTGCATTATTAAACTTATAGAATAACTGTAACAAATTATACTAAAATGGATGCTGTCATGTGCACATTATAACACAGGGTCATACTGAGCAGTGAAATTCTTAGGACATGGCATTGCATTGCATTGAATATTAACGTTTACAGGTTCACATTGAATGAATATGCTCAATATAATAACTTAATAAATCAATGCTTAATGCTTTGAAACAAATTATGCATCACTTTAATTGACTACAGCACAGAAAACGGCAGTATTAGACTTATCATAACTAAACAGCACAAGCTCTGTGAGGCGGGCGACAGGCCGGGTACACATCTTGCCTTTAATCTTGATTTCAGCTGCATGGATTTGTCTGTCTATTTTGCTTACCCGGCCAACTGGCCAAAGCACCCTTGGTATCTTAAGGTCAAACACCATCACCACTGTGTCTGATCGGAGATTCTCTGAACCGATCTGCCACTTGGAGTGTGTTTGCAATGTAGGCAGATAATGCCTCACAAACTGCCTCCAGAACTGGTCGGCCAGCACTTGGGAATGTCTCCATTGACGGCGACTTCCAACTTGCCACCCTGCAATGCAGGGTCAAGCCAACCCATGAGAAGCAAATTCGGGGTGACAGGGTCTGGATCCGCCCCATCAGTAGAAACACAGCCCAAATGTTGTTTTGTCCAAAGTTCAAAATGGCATACAAATGACCATCAAATATCCCAAAATGGCTCATGCTGCATAATCCAAGGGTTCTGTAGCTAAACGCACTTGCACTTTTTTTGTCTTCACTGAAATACTGCCCTGCCCACAGCTGAATGCATGTAGAGCGCGTACTGGACTACATGTACTCGGCATGTAGTCCAGACAAAACGAGGCATCTCCTTTAAGATTCGATGAGGACCTTGAAGGTGTTCCAGGCTCGGAGCAGGTCCCTGGGCAGCATCATCCCATTCTCTGTATCCCACAAATGCTGCACGAGTACCTTGGCCATCATGGTGTAAGGGACAACGAACCCCAGAGGGTTGTATTGTTTTGCCAGTACCCTATAGGTATTTCTCATGGTAGGTGTGGAGCATTCCTGTAATCAATATTTGTACCCCAGAGTTCCAGATTGCATTCTAAGGGTAAGCTCCTATGGATCTAGCTTTGATCGCAGATCTAGTCTTGACTGAGCTCTGTGATTAGGTAGGTGAATAATGACCTCCAGAATGTTGCTGGCCCACTGCCACAGATCAAATCCACTGGTAGCCAGGAGTGCTCTGATTGTCCATGAGTTGCTTTGCTTCCTCTGTAGATGACAAGCTCTGCAGGCAATTATCCACATAGAAGCATTTCTCAATGGACTCATGACGTCCCCTCCTGGCAGGCTGTTGTCGGTCTTGTGTTTCTGCAGCACGTACAAAGCGTAGCACGGACTGCAGGTACTCCCGAAGGGCAGTAATTAGCATTGGTAGATGCTGGGAGGCTCATCTCTCTTCAGGTCTCACCATAAGAAACAAAGGAGCAGCTTATCCTCAGTCTCACCTGATGGAACATTCCTTTAATATCACTACTAATAGCGATAGGAGTCTTCCCGGAAGTGCAGCAGAACACCCAATAGTGAAGAGCCCAATGTAGGTCCAAGCAGGAGTAAATCATTAAGGTTCTCACGTCAGTACTTGAAGGAACAGTTAAACACAGTCCTGTTTTTCCCGTTGCGATGAACCATGTGATGGGGAATAGAAGAAGATTCTTCTGCTTTGCCTGCCATCTCTGAAGTGACTTTCACTGCGTGCCCTGCCTGTTCTAATTTCAGCATCTCTATACGCTGCTGCCGTCTCTGGAGCTTTGCTTAGGCACTGCTTGACACTGCAGAGATTGGCCAGGACAGCCTCCTCGGCTGCCTGCAGCCGTGGCATGTCCTTCACTCTCAAGAGCGGGCTTGCATAGCACTGGACCCCATCGACATCCACACAAACTGTCTTGGCATTCAGCAAATGAAAGTGTGTGCCAGTTGTATTTGTCTGTTTGTACTGTTTGTGTTTATTGTTGTAACAATGTTTATGCCGCCCGCTTGGCCAGGTCGCTCTTGAAAAAGAGATTTTAATCTCAATGAGACTTTTTACCTGGTTAAATAAAGGATATTGATTGATTGATTGATTGATTGAAATTAACTACCTCCTGGTCACGTTTTGATCTGGTACAAGCATTTCCCTCTTATAGCTTTTCCACCTGTCTGAACAAGTCAGCAGATGGAGAGAGGGTGGATGTCAGCAGGCAGTGTGATGAAGAGAGTCATAGTTGGACTCTGCTCTTTTGGCCCTTGGAGAGTCCAGCCTAACTTAATCTTGACTGCAGCCAGTCCACCAGGGGGGCCAGGACATACCGGCTTGATCGGTATGATCAGTTGAGGGTAATCAGAACAGATTCACAGGAGTGGGTGGACACGGTTGAGCGGTTGGAGTGGCAGTCCCTTGAGGTGGCTGTACTTCTGTTGGAGAGTTGCTCCAGGCTGGGTATCCTCAGCCAGGCCCAATTGGTCTGCAGGGAATGTGCCCTTGATCCTGAATGTGCTCTGCAACTGGTAGGTGAGATGCCGAATGATACTGCTAAACCATGAAGAACTCTAATGTCTTGCCATACTGTTCACAGAACCAGCTCTTCTGGCTTCCCTCAGAGTCCCAGCTGCTGAGCGCTGGCCTTCAGGAGGATGGTGCTCTCTGACCCGGCATCAAGTATTGCGTAGGTCTCCATGGCTTGATCTCCATTGTGGAGAATTAATGGATTTTCAACAGCACCTGGCTACAATCAGCTCACCTATCCAGGTAAAGGATGTCGCTAGCAGTGCTCACAAGGCATGTGTCTTCTCCCACTGGCTTACTGCTGAGGTCCTGCAGGGCTTCCAAGTGTCTCCCTTTGCAGGTCTTGCAGGCAATTTTCAGCCAGCACTGAGCTGCTTGATGACTTCGACCACACCTCCAGCATTTCTTATTGGACTTCACCCAGTTTGTGAGATGACAGAAGTTCAAACACTGAGCCAGACAGTGCTGTGAATTGTCGCAATATGGACAATATGTTCTCACCCTTTCTGGTACCTTGGTTGTGAATGAAGCAAACTCATTGGCAGTAGAGTAGAGGTTTGATCTGCACCGTGGATGATGGCTGTTGTCCTGTGAACCATGTGAACCACACTTCTGTCCTCACCGAGTTGGTCTAGCATGCCTACCACCAGTGCTCTGACCCACAAGGCAAACTTCCTGTTTAGCTTGCTGGCTGTAAATGAGGCCATGGTGTCACTGTGAGGGTAATGGGAGTTGCTATAAGAGTCCGCTATGAGCAGGGCCTCTTCAAACCTCAAGTGGTCCAGGAGCACCTGATATTTAAATCAATCTTTTGCATCACTGGGTAGGATGTTCTGCAGAGAGATCTTGAGCCTTGCGAATTCCTTGGATCCTCCTTGGTGAGTTGTGGTATAGTAGGTGTGGGTCCCCTGTAGGTCCTGGTGAGGAGGAGAGGGAGAGTGGTAATGGTCTTGTCATCAGGGTGACGAGCCATAGCGGGGGTGAGATCTGGATGAGGGTGGCCTATGAGGTTGTCCGCTGAGTTCCTCTGAGTCATGAGCTCTCTGTGTCCTATCTGATGCTTCTTAAACATTGTCTGGCTCACAGTACTGGGTTGACTGGTTTGGCATTGGCGGCGTACCTAGTCTCCCACCAGGTTTGGATGGACTGCTTGCATCAATGGCGGGAACTTTTCCACTATGGGTGACAGTGGTCTTCCTCATCTGTCTAAACCGGGCGGTCAGCATCTTTTGGGCCTAGGTTACTTAGCAGACAGTGCCTCTGACCAGCGCTACCAGCTACTGACTGAGTGTGGGGCGGAGTAGGCAGTGGGGCTGTGGCATCCAGTTGACATTTCATGTCGAGCACGGTCAACTGCAATCTCCGATTCTCCTCCTGAAGCTATCTAATAGCCCCCATAACCTACTGTGAAGTTGCTGCAGCACTGAGGTGAGTACTGAGCTCTTCCGATTGATGGTGGGACCAGGCGTGGGTGGGAGGAACTGAGTGTGGGGTGGAGCGCACGTCTGCCCACAGCATGAAGAGCGCGTACTGGACTACATGCACTCAGCTGTGGACGGGCACATGAGAAGATGAAACGAGGCTAAAAATACTGAAGGAAATATGCTTTTAGGACTCATCCTTTGGCTACAGAACCCTGTAGCATGAGCCATTTTTGGATATTTGATGGTCATTTGTATGCTGTTTTGAACTCTGGACAAACTAACAATGGGCCCTGATTCAGCCTGTTGAATCGGCTTCTAGCGCCGTCAATATTACGCGGGCATACAAACGTCAGTTGAGATTTGACTGACATGGGGGTGAGTAACCAACACCGTGAAGTTAGTTTTATAAGTGAACACAGCTTACGTTTTTCATGCACACACCATCGCACAACACAAATAACTAAAACAGTCACATTGTACTTTTCCTATTGACGCTGTAACATTAGGCGGACTTCACCTTACTCCCGACTGCATCAGGTACGTTTTAATGATTGATAGGCAGTTCAACCAATGGTGGCGTGTAGGGAGGTAAGAGAGAGCGGGACAAAGGGAAAGTATAGGGTCCTGATGATAGCAGAGAGGCGAGCCTTCTTAACAGCCGCCCCCAAATATGCTCTGCCATATTTGTAAATCTAAGTCTTTGTGTAAATCTAACACAAACCTCCAAAATGGTGTGTTGAGTGTGGATCAGAGGAGTAAGAGAGGCAAGACAGGTACTGCGTAAAAGCATATAATGGCACCCCCATGACCATATTGTTTAGGCCTATATGCTATGTCTTTTGTTAATGTTTATAATTTCACTGTTGACTTATTTTTTGAATGAATTTTGGATGCAAAATTTATTAAGTCAGTAAATATAATATATGTATTTTCCTCTTATCTCATTTGAAAAACATATCATTTATTTAATTTATGTTACACTGGACTTGCCCCCCCATACTTTTTCACAGCTGTTACCAGTTTTGAGAAAGACCTAAAGTCAGGACAACAATAGTCTCTACTCAATGTTCTCGAATTCAAGTAGAATTATGCTTTTCATTTCTTTCAGTTGTAGAAAGAATTGATCTTTCTTGGCTATAAATCTTTTCTCCTTGGAATTAATGAAAAATGTGTTTTTCCTTCATGTCTCTTTGCCTCCCTTAAAACACCTTTGCGTCCCGCCAGGGAGCTGCACCTCACATTTTGAAAACATCTGGTATATGCTAATGTAGTTGGAGCAGCTGTGCACACAGTCATGCAAATACACTGAGCCATGGGTCATATAAAGTTTTTATTGTTTTTCTCCTGCATGTGTCCAGGTGAACCTGCACCAGCATATGCGTATAACAGGTGTGATTACCCAGGGTGCACGGCGGATGGGCAGCTCAGAGTTTGTGAAGTCTTTTAAGGTAGCCTACAGCAACAATGGAAGGACCTGGAGAGTGATGAAAGTCAACAGTCAAGATGTGGTAAAATAAATTTTTACATTCACTTCTGAATGCATTTTGCAACTTATATTTTCAGTTATTGGTGCTTTATATGAGAATTTGTCAAATGTAAGGTCATATTATCCTGATAGTTGCAGACTTCAATGATTTCAACAGAATGAATTTGGCTCTTAATATAATGTCTCTCTTTTTTAATATATTGCTGGTCTGTATTAATGTGTATTAAAAGCTAAGTAGTTTAAAGGAAATTAGTATGTTTTGGTGTGCAAATGTTTTTCTTTGGTTCTGTGCAGATTTTCCATGGAAACATAGACAACAATGCTCCCATGGCTAATCCTTTCTCTCCACCAATTGAAGCCCAGTTTATCAGACTTTACCCACAAGTCTGCAGAGGTCACTGCACACTACGCATGGAACTCATGGGTTGTGAGCTCACTGGTCAGTCCCATTCCTATGATACAGAAACAGATCAAGGCCACATTCAAATAACAGTTCTGATAGCCTAATGTTTCTATAACAACTTTCCAAATGAAAAAAATAATATGGATAAATGTATTGGAAAAAATTATGCAATACGGCAATCAAAAGTCCATTAGCCCATTATATAGCGTGTTAGCTATGGGGTAAATGTACTGCAACCCTTTTATGCTCAATTCATAACTAAGGTCTTATGATTGTTCTGAATAAAATGAAAAATTGATACAGTGATCCATGTTTTTTTGCTGTAGCTTATATCATGCAGTAGGAACCATCACATCATCCAAACACAATCAGCTAATGCAACTGTGCCACTGGTTTAGACGGCCATTGCCCAAAATAATACCAGATTCTAAAAACACACTTGGCTCTGTCAAACCAAAATTGTACCAGGGACAAAAATACATCATCAACAGTAGAAACATCAAAGACCTGCATATACACAGCTGTGTTGTTATAGCAACATAAAACACATTTTCCCTCTCATGCAGTTCCAGTTTAAACTGGTTAGCTGGAGAGTACAATCTTATCTACCAGAGTCACAAGACTGTAGACCATAGTTACAGTTAACACAAATTTTCCAATTGAATTTGTTATCATTACTAACATTATATTCAAGTTGAATGAGAACACAATTATGGCTCTATTACTTCTCACAGCTCGTGCTAAATGTTCTGGAAAGGGCATAGATTTAAAAATGAACTTAAATAATTGCATTTTACAGAGAAAATGAATTTGAAAAAAGACTCAAAATACAAAGAAATTGAACAGAAAAAATGTTTAAAACCACTATGTCATCTTTTAGAAATGTATGCCAAACTTCACTTGCCATCGGCATGGCAACAGACGCCAAAAATGATTGTTTCGAATGGTCAACAGCTGTTGGTGATGTAAGTGGTACAATGTTTACCCCTGGTACAATTTTGGTGTGACAGCTCCAGCAATGTTTTGGCGCAGTTCCTCTATATCGCTGAAGTAGTCTGTTGTCATGTCACCTCTTTAGGTTGTTCAGAGTCATTGGGACTGAAGTCAGGTCAGGTCATGGACTCACAGCTGTCAACGTCTTCAGTGTACCGCACCCTAGGAATGGGTCTGCTGTCCTGGGGGCCTGAACTGGCCAGACTGGATCGCCGAGGCAAGGTCAACGCATGGTCCGCTGCTCGGAACAATCAGAAACAGTGGATACAGGTACCAAGTAGTTAACAGGCACAAGGACTAGGGGTGCAGTAGATAGAGGGATGAAGCAAGAACACTGACAAGGAGAGAGAAATATTATGTATTTGTGCTGTTATAATTCAATCCTTTTCACTTAGGTGGACCTGCTGGCTCCCACTAAGATCACAGGGGTGATTACTCAGGGAGCCAGGTACTTTGGTCGGGCCCAGTTTGTGGGTTCCTATAAACTGGCCTACAGTAATGATGGAATCAGCTGGACAGTCTACCAGGATGAGACACAACATGCTGACAAGGTAAACACATATGTGACATGGAATGTTCTTTGTTTGTACAAGGCCAACCTAGGGTAAATTAAGTTATGAAGTTATGAATAAATGAAGTAATGAATTCCATATTAACAAAAACCTTGTTTATCCAACCCTCAGAAATCAGAAGCAGATGGGTTATCAATATCAAAAGAAAAAAAACATACCAGTGTCATGGAATTATTGGAATTATATTAAATGAAACTAATCTGCAATTGCTCGCATATATATATATATATATATATATATATATATATGTCTCATATTTCG
>OMKK01011708.1:2667-20396 GCA_900302305.1 Polymixia japonica | reverse complement strand
CTTCAATAAGAGCTCGTCTCTGAATTTCTTCCTTACTTTAATTCAGTTTTAAGGCGTTCCGACTTATTGGGTAAAGATCTTTTCTCGAAAAACCACGTGTTGTGTGATGTTTATCAATAGGTCAATCGATTCATGTTTGGAAGGTCAATTGCAAATCTCTTACACTGTTTGAATTGGGATTTTTGCTAAAAAAAAAATAAAAAAAAACAGTCTCCCATCCTACACACTACACTGCTCTAGTGGGCATCAGTAGCCTAGGCTAGGCAGTTGAGAAAAATAAAACTTGTACCAATATAATGAAGCAGTTTGTTGTAATTGGAAATAACTTCAAATCAGCTGGAATTGTATGAGGACTATCACTCAATTTTGGAATACACATTTGTTATCTCTAAGAACAAACAGCACAAATTGTGTTTTGCCAGCGTAGATAGCTTTTTATGACGACTTGATCAGCCACTGATCAGTGATGTCTCGCTGATGTAAAGACTTTAGTTGCTCCCTTGACAATTAACAAGAAACTAGAGCTTTCTTTCAGATCATGCAAAAGAACCTCATAGTAGTGCCACCTTTTAAAGTCTGCACAGCACACATCTGGCTCTAAATCTTACCTAGACACAGCTTCTGCATTGTGTAAGTTGATGATGGGGACAGCAGGCTGTGAGCCCCTGCCCAGAGCATGTGACTGCCGCAGGAGAACTGCTTACTGAAGCAGTCTCACAGCAGATAGAAATCACTACAGCCGTGCACTGCTGATAAGCCAGTGATTGGAATGAGATTTTATGATAGAGTTCATTTCGCGGCAGGGCAGAGCGTCTTCCAAAACTCACAACACATCAAGATGATGTTGAATAGTTGTGATCGGCCAGGGTATTATGCGCTTACGTAATTTTTTAATGCTTGCGTAAAAAAAATAAAAAATTGTGCATTCTGATTACAAAACACCGCTGCTAACCGCAACTCCATCTGTGACATAACACATGTATCAGATATGATTCAGAATGACAGCACAGTGGGTCTCACATCGTGAGGCACACGCGTCCGCCATCCCTGAGAGTTGGATCTATTTGTGTGTGTGTGTGTGTGACTCAACCCTCTTCAGCACCATGCATTGGCATCAGTTAATGTCAGCTGTTGGCTAGCAGGCATTAGTATCTGTCAGCTG
Source organism: Polymixia japonica (assembly GCA_900302305.1). Taxonomy (NCBI): domain Eukaryota; kingdom Metazoa; phylum Chordata; class Actinopteri; order Polymixiiformes; family Polymixiidae; genus Polymixia; species Polymixia japonica. The sequence goes on along the minus strand of OMKK01011708.1, from coordinate 19,234 downwards.
GCTGCTAGCAGGTGTCTCAGGCACCTCACAGATTCTGTGGAGGAGAAATCGATGGCCTTCTGTTGATTAGAGGCCCCTCTGACAGGGATCAATCAGACTTACACCGCCACATAGTAACAAAATTAAACAGAGACAGAGCATTACTCTGCCGTGACCGGTCACACAGGCTTCGCTGGGTTTTGACATATCAGTCAGATGGGCAATAGAGAAGAATTCAGACATTCCATTTAGTTCTTGCTCTTTTCAGTGTCTATACTAACAGATTAAACAACTCTGAATTCCCCTGCTATCTGTGGGATTAGATTACCTTTAAAAAATATTTTTCTATTCTATTCTATTCTATTCTATTCTATTCTATTCTATTCTATTCTATTCTATTCTTGTCCTGTCTTTCTGATATAGAACTTAAATTATGTAAGACATTTGTAAACGTATGATACAGTCATGCCCATTGCCTACTAATTCCAGCCCAAGGAGATAGCCAATGCAGCTGGCTAATATAAAGCAAATGTCAGCTTTGGTTAGATATGAATGCAATGAGAACCAAGAAGAAACAAGGAAGTCACATTAGAGAAAGATGTTAAGGTGAAAACGTTTCAGCTCTGTCCCCAAAGAATCTCGGGCTGTTGTATATGATGGTCCCAGCAGTGATGAATATTTCAAATACCCAGATTTAGACCTCTTAGACAGACATGCGTATGAATGGGGGTGGTTCTTCAAGATCTTGCAGGATCTCTTGAAGTCCAGTATGAAATATGTAGAAGTTCAGATTCAGGGGGGAATTTAAACGTAAAGGCCATGCCTGAAGTACTGTGTGCTGGTGGATATGAAGACTTCAAGGGAGATCTATCCAGTCCTTTCCTTAATTCCGACTGAAGACAGATTAAACAGTTGACAGCAAATTAAACTAAACCGCTCAATCTTCTCAATCCAACTATCTTGCCCCAGACATAATTTACAGTAGTGGCGGTCCCTATAGAGCACAGACCTCTGGGATAATGTGTTTGAGGATTTAGACACAGTCAATAAGAGCATTTGGATGCTGTTTCAACAAGGAACTGAAGAATCCACATTGGCAGCGTTTGTGGGGTCCTGGAGCAAAGTCACGAAGGATCAAACTAGATTACAAACAGGGGACTGTTGGCCCTTTTTTTTTTCCTGAGCGAACAACAGTGATGAGTGAGACTCGCTCTTGTGTTCTCTCCCGCATAGGTCAGCTTTAATTTCACTTATTAATCAACATCTCCCTCCCGGGGCATTGAAACTCCAGGTTCTAAAAGTAGTTTGCTAAAGGACATCGAGGCAGTCGTATTATCACTCCCCGACTGAAACGTGAGTGTTCAGCTCGTACAGACTTGACGAAAGGAGAAGGCTTAAACCATTATATGCAATCGCATTATATGCACATTCCCTTAATTAGGGGATTATATTTACTTTTGGCCACACACAGGAGATCGTTCCGAACCTCTCCAAGTAACACTCGTGAACAAATTCATGTTCAAGCTAAACCATTTGGGAGCGGTATCCATGGTAACCACCACTGAGTAGGAGCAAAAGAGACTGAATTGATTTCAAAGGGAATGGAGTAAGGTGCTGATGGGAGCCTTCCATGGAGACCACAAAAATCTACGTCACAGGCAGAAGACGAACAGAGGTGAAAACCGCCTGTAAACACGGTAATCTGGGAGCGCGCTGTCGATGAGATTCAGTAGCACCCACAGCCTTCTTCCGAGATTGCTTTCCCCCTTCAGTTTCCCTGTTGCACGTGGTGAGCGGAAGCATCCGCTGTAGTCGGCGTTAATTTGTTCTATATGTCCCAGATAATTTGCAGCAAAGATTGACAAACGTAGATAAACATAAGGTCTGCCATAAGGAGACTCCCTCTGGCAGCATCACAATGAGAGAAAAATGCCATGATAAAAGCGTAATACTACTAAAAAAACTATACTCATGTGGGCAGATTCTCAGAGCCTCATCCGAGTGCATGTAGGTCAATGTAAGAATAGTGTAGATATTGTTCACAACTGCACCGTGCAAACATAAACTCTTCTTTCTTGGTCTCTTGGGTCACAGTAAGACATCCCATGGTGAGGCTTAATTAAATCTCTACTACACACTAGTCTCTCATCCTTCATCATCTGCCATTTTGGCCAAGGAATCATTCAGCAGGCTCAGTCCTTGTGTGCAAAATGTTTATCCACGGGGCGCTACATTTGCATATTTGTGGTTGTATTTTGTCTATCGTTACATATTGTTACCTAACAACCCTGGAAAATTAGAGTTGCTATGTTAAGTACAAGATATTCTCACCCAAAATTTCGTCTGAGTTTGTACTGACCGAGTGTAGGTCAATTGGAGGTCTTTAATGCCTTGCTGTTGTTGTATTCAAGGCTAGACAGACAGCATCTCTTTTGTCCTTTAGTTAGAAGAAGTCAATGAGGCCCTTCTAATTATGGAATCAAGCACCCTCGTTTCCACAATAGGACAATACAAATCCGTACTGTCGCCTGCTCAAATAGTCTAAGGCCATAGGTCACGTATTATAGCTGGTAACAGCCCCTGAACTGTTCTTCTATTCTAAGCCAGTTATTTTTCTAGCTGAAAAGAGTAAATGAGTTGTATATCAGCGTTTGTTTTCTTGTTCTCTCTCTCGCTCTCTCTCTCGCTCTCTCTCTCTCTCTTTCTCACACACACACACACACATACACACACACATTAATAAAAGACGTACTGAGAATGCTTACACAGCGTTGGTTTAATTTTTGTGAATGGGCTGAAGCAAACGTGATTAACCCCTTGTCCTAAATTATGCTTTTCAACTGCCGTTAATACTTTGGCATACTGACCAATCAAATTTCATGCATAATCGGTTTTGACACTTTGTTCACTCTGTGGTTCGGAGGCATTTTAAGGCATGTAATTGCACATTCTGCTTAGCTATCAGTAACAGCCATCCAGATGCACCTGTGCTCGCAGCTTCTAAGGGCTGTTTAAATGGGTCAGCTCTAGAAATATCTTCCCTCTGCGAACAAGGCGTTAGGGCCCCTCCTTTATGTTTTCCGCCTGTCTATAATAGAACAAATTCTCTCTGACAATGCCTATCAATCCTTTATTCCCGACCTGCATAATAAATGAAAGCTGAATCAGAATGATAACAGATTGATAACACGTTATTTCATTCGATTCTGAGTGAAGAGGCCAGTTCATCACAACACTTGCTTTTCAGACGACAACAAACAGGGACCTAGTTTTATCTAACCCTGTGCAGTCCCTCTCCCGTTTAAAAAAACGCCTTTCACACGCAGTTAGCGGGGTGTAAACTGTACAACATCTACTGGCTACAAATTGGATTTTGCACTTTTGTCAGCAACGAAAACTTTCGAGGGAACAAAATTGATCCATTTGGCAATTAAAATCAAACTCTCTCCTACATTCCTAGTCTTTGCTCCTTGTAGAAAGTACCAGGCAGGATGTTTTGATAGGGCAAGTAGTTTGAAACCGAGATAGTGGAAACTAAACTATCTATCTTGTAATCTCCTTGGTTCAACAGTAGATGCAATCCATGACTGGTACAAAACAAGTCATTGAAGCACTGTCAGTCTTTTGGCTTAATAGTGCAGAGTCTATTATACCCTGTCAGTTGCAGCTGGCTGCATTGTGACTTAAACCCTAATGAAAAAGCTGACTGGAAATCGAAACATAATACATTTAGATTGTGTTTTGTCTCCAAAAACCATGAATCAATTCATTATGCCCAGTTTTATCCTGGATACATTTGTTCATGGATGCGCCTCAGTTTTGATTAATAGTATTATGCAAACATTGATGTTTGTGTGTGGACTCGCTGATTGTAACAAAGTATGGTGTAATTCATTGATAACAACCCCTACTTTCTTTGTCTTGAGCTACCATACTTAAACGACAAGCATTTAGTTGAAAAATTCCAATAATACTCTCTTGTGTAATCTGTATACAAGCATTAGCACATTAACATTTGACTAACTCAATAGGTCTGAGATGATAGAGTGAGATATGGAACGGCTACACCAATATAAAACTAGTTACGTAAGCGTGATAAGTCATACAGTATTGAAGGCTATGGTTGTGTGACTGCAATCGCACACCATCTTGTGGTCACATTGTCTGCTACAGTGCAAGACACCGCAGACCAGCAAAGTAAGACACACACTCTACATTAGTGGAACACGAGACACATTCTAAACACCAGGTGTTTCAGACATCTCATTAATGTTCTTTTGCAAAATACGGGGGTAAGGTAATAACGCCTGTCCGGTCTGCACCCAGGCACGGTGATCAGAGGAAAGAGCTAGAGGTGGCTCCTTCCTAATCCCTCATTTAAGAGATTGATTTCCCTTCACGCAGAGGTGGTAGGCAGGGGTGACCGGACAGAAAACTGTCAGTTCCATAAAAATGCGCAGAGCATGACAAGGTCCCATGCCTCCGTTTGGTGTTATTTAACCTCTTTAGTCTCTCTTGCCTGCTCCCAAATTATTTCCCGCAAATTGTTCAGAATTTAGTGAGTACTGACTGAAAGCCTTCATGTTAACTGTTATTACTTAGTCTACTGGATTTATAGTGCTTTTCTGTTTATTGATAATGTATATTTATTGATACTTAGCTGACTGATTTTAATGTGTATTGATATGTGGACACAAATAAACTCAAATCTTAACACAACAGTAATGGAAGATGTTTCAGAATCAGTCCCCCATTGAATGAACAAAGGTAAACAGTGACAGGGTAAAACAAAACACCACAGAAACATTGAAATAACAAAAAACAAAGAGACTGTAGCCATTGTTGGTCATAGACTTTATTGAATATGTAGGTGTTTTAATAACATACTCATTTTCACATAATAGAGCTACATTGCATATAACATTTAATAGATTTTTTTTTTTACATTTAATTCAATACTCCACCATGATTTACATTATGCAATATCTTATTTTATCATTTACGTTTTTACACCTGGCAGGCATCAACTGACAACCAATTTCACTCAAATTCATAGTGTAGCCAACAGATAAAACATTTACAAAATAATTATACTATGCGTTTAAAAAACAGTGAAATTGGCTTTAACAAATAAAATAAATTGTATACATTCACAGTCAAATATATCCACTACAAATAATGTAAACCCTTAAAAAGAAAATATCTGTGAATATCAAAAAGGGGGTAATCTAGATAAAAAAATCTTTTTTTTTTCATTGCGATCACAGCATTTCGCCCTATTGGTCTCAGGACACGCCGTGGCAAATAGTGTATGCCTTAGCAAAAAGCCGTGGGGTCAACGATACACTGGACTCAGTTTTGATGTAAGTATAACCATCCACGCTAATTGAGATGACTCAACTTCACAGATTACACACCTGATGTAACAGTTACATTAGGCTCCTCTGATCATTTCCTTTGGCAGTAGGCTATGCCGTGATAAATCTAACAATAATCTAATGGCAAAAATTTGAATTTGATGCCCTAAAAAAAAAATAGCAAATGCATAAACCTACAGGCCCTCAGGCAGTCTTGATTTGTAGAAAAATGGTTGAGAATAAAATGAAAACCCTAAATGCGCAAACAACCCTTGAGAACGCACATAATATTGACAAGCACGACTAGCAGCGGGGGAATAACGGTGGCAGTTTGCATCACTCCGGCCTGTACAGCACATCTATTTGGTTTCACCAGTTACAGAACATTCACACATTTATGCACAATTTATCACAAGGGGTCACTCTGGATAAACATATAGACTGATACACACAGACAGCATGGAGAATCTGCAGGGGTATTGGGGCTCCTCAACAAAGTTTTGGGTACTGGGTCTTCTCTGCAAGATGTGATATTGCCATATCATATCCACATGGGATGAAAAGCACTTTTTCTGGAAGACATTGTTAGTGCCTAGATAGCTACAGCCAGGGCTGTTATGAACAATGTTCAAAGGCTTGTCAGTGCTTTGAAGAGGTGATGGTGGAGTGTCACAACTGCCGAATCCTAACTATATCTACTGCAGAGGTGTTTCCCACAGTGACATGCTGATACATTTTTCTGGGTTTATTGTTCCAAATGAACCATGTAACATTCCTTGGCTGAGTATATTTGGAGTCAGTCCCCTGCTCGCAGGGTCTGAACCTGCTGAACGCTCAGAGATATGGAACACCGCCTGCTCCGTACAGGATAGACTCAGGGTTAGGTAGGTAACGTCTTAAAATGGACTTCAAATTTACAATATGAATACCTGCTAAAAAAAACAAAAAAACAACTACATTCCATAACATAATCCATTAAATGTTTGTACTCCAGTATTGTAATGTGATTACATTTATATTACATTTATATTGCATTGACTCTGAAATCAATAGAATATGAAATGAAACAAATGATTTATTCCAAATTCCGGACTGCACTTCGAAAAGCCTATAATCATCAAGCCCTACAATCATCAATCATTATTTCAAGAATTTTTCTCTCAAAATGAGAATTTGCATTTTTCATTTCAAACATGCTTGTGAGTATGTAATGTACTCTGATTATTATTATTATTACAATCAGATTACTGTAATATCATTACATGTATTCCATTACTCGCCAGCCATAACTATTCTGTATTCTTCTATACTGTACCCATCCCAGACGCAGCAGCGTCTCAGGCCCATGTGCTGGCCAGTGGATGGAAATCTGACTTGTTGCTTTGTCAACTGGCAGACTAATGAACCTGAAAATATAGTCTTGATACATCAGTCAGTGTCATTGTATTCAAGTATTACTTTGCTGTACTTTCAGTGCAAATACATCACAAATAATAACTGCATTACGCCTCGTTAAAAACACATGCTTTTCTTTCATTATCATTACAGCGTCATCAACAACCACGTACAATTGTAATGGAAGACCCTCACCCTGACACGAGTTTCACAATCAATTGGACATCCCTGAGATATCGCCATTTGATCTGACTGAACTCTTGTCTGCGTAAGGCATGCTTTCAAGGTGGAGAGGTTCAGGGCTTTGTCCCTGTCTAACGAAGGAGGGAATAAAATGGCAGCGACAACATTCTCACAACACCTACTAGCCAACTACACTAACTACTTCATCTACATGTGACAACACAGTTACGAGAGCCAATATCAGGGGTTGAAAATTGCAACTACTGCCTCCTGTTGGCATGCAGCTAAAACATCACCATGATTGGTCAACAGCTCAAACAGATCTAGCGTTCACTAACACTGAACATTCTATGTGTGCAGCTGCGCTGAGTTGATGAGTCATTTCATAACGATTGATTTGAGGACCGAACCAAAGTTTGAACATAAAAATTACAATTACTTTACGGCACCAACAAACAAGTGGGAACACTATTTAGAATGTTATTTTTGAGTATGTGCGTCTGTGTATGTAAGAGTGTGTGCGCATGCATATACGTGCTTGTGTGCGTGTGTGCGTGTGTGCGTGTGTGTGTGTGTGAATCTGAATGTGCGAGCGTGTATGCTCATAAAATTTGTGTAACTATAGATGACTACGTGAATCATGAGTCAAGGAATGTTTCAGACATCTGCGCCTATATTTATCTATACTGTCCTCTTTTTGTCTTCAAATATTACTTAGGCAGTGGGTGTTTGGTGTGTACGTTATCTTTTCAGGATCAATGTCCATGAATATGAGGTGACATCCTGTTGGTCCTTGTTTGTTGGTGGAAGAAGGAATCTATCCTTCAGTCTGCCTGTCCGTCATTTTGTCAGTAGGTAGGGGGGGGGCTTATGCCGTCTCAGTCTGAGAAGAGACTGGCAAAAGATTTGCGTAGATTGCGTATGGTTTCAGCCTTCACCTCGTCCTGGCTAAGGCTGGCCCGCGGCGCTTGGGTTTCTGGAATGTTGAAGGCATTGGTAAGAGACTGGGACTTGCTATAAAGAAAGGAAAATGGCAATAGAGGAGAGGAAGAAGCTATTAAAGTCATGCAGCAAACTCATGATATGATGAAACTGGAGCATGGGAAGAGAGAGAGAGATAGAGAGAGAGAGAGAGAGAGGGCTCGTTCATAGAGGACAGAAGTGCATTCCTATAATGTGCGTGTGATAAGTCATTATTACCTTATTATGTCAAGGTAACAACTGAACATGATATGAATAGTGAATGTTTTGTTGTTTTCTGGATGCAATCCACGTTTACATCATGGATCGATGACAAGTGTTTCTAGAGCTCCATGTCGAAGCGAGCACAATACATTATGATTGTACATAATTGTAGTACACAATCAAGACGACAGAATTAATTTCCCTATAAAGACTGTTTAGAACAGCTTGCCCACTCAGGTAAGAGGGCCACCACAATTCTTTTAAAATGGCATTTTATTTGTCAACACCTTTTTTGTTGGGTTTCTTGTTTTATTTTATTATAATTGCTAAACTGTAGATCATACAACATTAGCACTCAAGATTTATTTAGAGAACAAACTGATGAAACCACAAGCACTTTTTGGCTAGCTTGCCTTCATTAGAGAGAGGGACGTGTTATATATATAAGTATAATCTACATACTCTGTCAATTTTGCTTTCATTTTTAATGTGCTGTCTCTGATCTTTTCTCATGGGATGTCTCAACCCAGTGTTGGCGCTCTTGCTTACATTTTTGTTGTGCTGTCCATCAGACAGTATAATGTATTGTACTCTCCATCTCATGTACAGTATGCAATGGCATTGCAGGCAGTGCACATTAGATAAGATTAGATTTTCTGATTGAATTTAATAGGTTTGCATTTGTCACCAGTGGATGACTAACATATTGTAAGCAACTTCTATTATCTAAAGATTTTATAGTAGTCATTTCAAACTTTTTTTTATTTTACAGCATTGATTTGATAGTTGTCTTTAGGATAATTTGGCCAGGATTTAATTCCTGGCCATCAATGCAAAAAGCAATAGTTAGCAAATATGTTTTCATATTTTAGATTATGTGACTAAAACTGAATCAGAAGAGAGGTCATTCACATTTTCTAATACAGCAAAACTTACAATGATATATGTGATATAAATCCTTGATAAAGATTTTTTTTTTTTCAAATTTACTTTTTCATCAAGGCAAATAAACATCATTTTATTGTAGTCAAGTAATACATTATGGTATTAACAACATATCAACAGAGGAGCTTCAACACTAAAACCTTACACATTATATTACCTTCATCTGCTTAATTTACCCACATTCAAGAGGTTGAATTAAGTTGAAGAATTAAAGTTTGAAAAATGCATGGTAAAATTGTAATGAAACAGTTGAGAACATTTAATTAGTTCTATAAATGATGTGGAAGTTATAATTTTAATGTCCATACCTGCTACTAGGAAAAATGACTCATAAGTAGAATTTGGGCTACCTGTGTCACAGAATACAAGAGAGAATCTAATTGGTATAAAACTATACAAAGAGTAGAGATCAAACTCAATGGGTAATGGTTAATGGACTGCAAACTGCAAGCATGCCTCCCCTGGTTGCAATGTTTTAAAGGGACACAATCACTTCAGACATGTTTTTTAAACTGCTGCAACACGACCGGGCTGAAAAAACAATATGCATCAGTAAATCATGCAGGTAAATCATGTGGATCGTATCTCATCCAATAGCATGGATAGGTTTAAAATGTTGCATGCACATCTCGATGCAGGCAAAAAGAAAACAAGGCTTTCTGATTTGGTCAGCTGTTCATTCATCTTTGTCTAAAATGAGAGGAAACTGATTCCACCTCATTTAGCATGAATAGATGCTTACTTTAGTTGTGGAGAGCCGCCCGTAGCCGGGTTGTCCTGATTGGGCTTCTGTGGGGGCTGAGGCTTCTGCTGCAGGGGGGGCCTTCCTCCTGGGCCTCCAGCAGGTCGGGGCTGCTGGGTAGTGGCGGCTCCAGGGCGGTTTTGCTGGCCAGGAGCCCTCTGCTGCTGAGGACCCTGGGATCCTCCCTGTGACGGCTGTCTAGGGGGCTGGCTAGGCCTCTGTTGCTGCGGTCGCTGCTGGGGCTGGCCCCCTGAGGGTTTCTGGCCTGGGCCTCCCGGCGGTGGTTTCTGCTGCTGCTGCTGCGAGCCAGACTGTTGCCTCTGGACTTGAGGAGGGCCTCCCTGACTCCGCTGAGGCGAACCCTGACCAGAAGGAGGTCTCTGGCTTTGAGCAGCTGCCTGACCTGGTGGCCGTTGCGGGGCTCCAGGCCCTTGGTTAGGTTTAGCCTGTTGCGCATGGCCACTAGGGTCATTGGTGCTGGGGCTGGCAGCAGGTTGCTGGGCCTGTGCAGGAGGTTGGCCTTGAGGTTGTGGGCGCTGCTGAGAGGGGGGACTTTGCTGGGGACCACCTAAAGCAGACAATTAGAGTCGTCCTCACATCAAAAATCATCGTGAATCCTCAGAAGTGGATACAAAAATAGTGCAATCAGAAAATAAACAGAACACAAACACTCAACGTCGCTTTACTTTGCCATAGCAGATTAGTGATCCTACTACCTTGTGTTGGAGGGCGCTGCTGAGCCTGTGGTACCCTGGGCTGGGAGATGGGCTGAGGAGACACTACTTTCTACAAGAAACACAGTAGTTGAAAGTGCAGAGATGTAACATTTATCAAAGAAAACGGAGGTAAACAAGGAGGTTTACATTAACTGAAAATCATGCTCGACGGAGAATCCATTTGAAACACTTTCAGTGTAAGAGTTGGCTTAACCTTGGTCTAGGAAACCAACCCTTTGTGCTGCAAGGTAAACGACATCTGGCGGGCTTGGGTTCAAAGAACGATGCAGCAAGCCTTCTGTGCATAATGACACATTTCCTTAGAGACTCTTTCAATAGACTAGGTGCATAAAGCTGACGGCCCCTTGTTGTGATGTCACTACTGTTTCCACTTCCATCCCAAATTACACGGAGGTCCGATGTCAGTACAGAAAGTCACCATCTTTATGCATCTGGGTCCATTGTTACATAGACCACGCATCTAAACGGGGGTTATAAATAATAGCGAGGTTGTCGGAGAGAAAGCACCTGCGCTGGCTGTCCTGCCGTGGCACGGACAGGGGAAGGACTTGAAGCACGCGGAACGGTCTGGTTCATCTTAGACACTACCAGGTCTGCGATCTGACCGCGGTCCTCGTCCTGTTGGTCCCCGATCAGCGGCATCGAGCAGTCGTCCACCTCGGAGAGAAGTAAAGGCGGGTTAAATGGACTTTCCCTCGATACCACAAATTATTACTTCATTGGATATGACACTAATAGCCTCTTCTAGTACCTCTATGATGTAGTCCTTGCCGTCTTTACCATGCAGAGCCTCCACAGCGCATATATCCAACCCCCCGAAGACTTCAGAGCAAGAGTCCACCCACATTCGGTACCTGCAATAGCGCGGTAAATCAGGCTAATAGTAAAATAAGACCCTATGTGACGTCCAATCTAATATAATATAATCGGTGAGCTCTTACTTGTCTGACATGGCCACCTGCTCTAACATAGATGAGCCAGTGTTGGTTTTCCAGTTACCAGAAATCGACGTCCTCCTGTTGAACAGAATGCGCAGAATGCTCCTCATGATCAGTTTCATTAATATAACAACGCGCTGACGAAGTCGATATTTGGCTGTAGCCTTTGATGATCTGTCGGATCTATAGAACACTTCGAGGTGAGGAGAGCAAAACGCTAACTTCACTTACATGTAAGCCTTGTAATTGCTGCCGATTTTCTGGATGCGAACGTCATACTTTGCATCAATGAAGGGTTCAGACGTGGCGTAAGTCTTGGTCAGAGCAACAACACTGGCAATGTCTTGAAAATCATATTGATTGTCCACTTTCACCTGCGGCAGCGAAGGTCATATTAAGAACGTACTGACATATAAGCCTTTAAGCCAGAAATCCAGAGATATTTGATCACATTCTACACAACAGCCGCTCCGGTATTTACCTTTCCCATTCCTGAATGAGCGTGGCCCATCTTCACCACCACAGGGAACACAGGGGAAGTAATCTGCAACAAACGCACCGGAATTCTAAGAGGTTTTATCAACGGTCCACGGCAAGGAACACTCTCGGAATTAATACACGTAATTTCGGATACATTTAATTCAAATCAACGTTGGAAAAAGAGAACACTCCTCTTTACGCAAACATAAGAGATGCTGATGCCAGCCTTCGTTTGGTTTTGGAACCCTAAACGTCTTTCAGTGGAGTTAATTGTTTTAATGGCTGAACCTATGACTGCCAGGATGGAAGGGTGGCTCTGCGCCACTGTCTCAGTGTAGCTGTACTGACAATGATACGGCACACGAATAAATCAAAGACTGCCTCTACCGGGAGCGGAAACAAAGACAGTTCCCTCAGAATGAGGTCTCAGCTGCTGCATAAGATGGAATATTGACACTGGAAGTGCCTCTTAACATTTTCCGTGACCCTTGCAGAGGGATTTCGTGACTGTGTGCCCCTTTAAGGTCTGTTTAGTCCGAGGACATGTCCCATCAGGGAAGGTGGGAGGGGGAGGAGGAAAGAAGAGGAGAGCAGATGGCAAAGCACTCACCATTTCCTTGTGGTTGGGATAGTAAACCTGCTCAATCAGTGGGAATTCGTCTGGGCCCAGTTGCTTGTACAGTCTGGACATCTGAGCGAACTGAAAGAGACACGCAAGTCTTTACGATGCAGCTTTTCCAATCAGTGTCTGTTCAACTGAATCCAATATGCAAATGTGATTCCCAATAAAGGGTTTTACTTGATTGTGTTTGCGCGTATTCCTTCATACTTACCACCCACGGTTTGTCACAGAAATTGTACACAGAGTGTAAAGAGTTAACACTTGGCAGTCCAGCATACTGCAGTCCAATCACTAGGTTCCGGTGGTCTCCATTCTTGTCCATGCTAAAGGCATGCTCTCTAATCAGTACAAAGTCTGGCCTAAAGGATCTGGAGGACAGCAGACAAATATTAAGGAGCATCACAAGACCACTTAAATCAGTTATGAGGTCCTGTGGTTCTGGGTGTAGAAGGAACAGATATCACCATAACACCAAATTGTATCTCATCGGCAGTTAAGTGCAAATTGTGAAATATTTCGTTTGCTTCTCTTTGGCGGCACCTATGGCGAAAAGCGGTAATTGCAGGTGTGTTTAAAGCTACTCTATGTAGTTTTATGCTTTTAACAGATTATAATTGCATTTCTGGTGCATAGTGTAATGGCCATGGGAGAATAAAAAAATCACGGTTCAGATCAGTTTCCTAGAAGCCTCGTATTCACTGTGCAATCATCTGCCATAGACGAAGACCTTCATTTCGTGGGCCATAGGCTCAATCACCACTGTGTTACCTCGTTCGGCGCTAGATTTCTAGACATTCAGACATTTAAGCGACACTTTAAAGTGGCAATCTCAACGATCTCCGAAGATTTTCATTTAAATAAGTGTCTATGGCCCACTGATGAAAGCCCTTGCATTTGCAGTATTGTGAGTATTAAGAACCGGATGTCTGTGGCGACTTCCCCTCCATGCATTCAAATCGCAAGCGGCGCAGTTAGTGACGCGTTTTCCCTTCGAAGCGAGGTCCGATCACACACCTGCAATTACCTGTTTTCGCCATAGGTGCCGCCAAAGAGAACGAAGCGGGATCTTAGAGATTGCCACTTTAAATAGCACTTACTTAGTAACCTTATGTCCATTCCTGATTGCATCAATATCCACGCTATAACTGCCAGTAGAATGAGCCACCAGGTTGATCTCAGAGAAGTCTGCCTAAAAGGAGAATAGCAAGGTCAATCCCAACCAAACACCATGTAAATCAGTGTGATCACTAGCATAGCAGAAAGGCTACAATTACTAAAATGTAGAACAGACAATGACAGACTTTAGGGGAAGAGAGTTATTCTAATCAGGGGGCAACAGGGGAATTAATGGAAACTCCAACACAAGATGAAAGAATAGGAAAATAGGAAGACAGGAAGTATGGAAAGTGCCCACGGGAATAAAAATGTCTTGTCCTGTAGCAGAGTAAGTTAGGCCTGGCATTAACACTCTCAGGGTTAGGGGTTTGATTCTTACCACTCATGGTACTGGATAAAAATAAACCGCTAAACAGTCAAAGTTTCTAATGCTAAGAATATGCTACTGGGAAGATTACAACATTCATAAAAGATAACACATACTGTGTAGAGTACTACTCATTCTATGGTGATATGATTTGTGTAACTCATTTAACTCAACCCTTTAGAGAGCAAAATAAATGGCAAATATATAGAGCATGTAAAGCTATTCTGATGGATCGCCACAGAGCACCAGAACCAATGAATAGTTTGAAAAGCGTCAAAACAAACCATAAACCAGGACCGTCTCATTCATCAGATCTTGACATAAATGGGCCAAAGAGCATTTCCCATCACCATCAACAAAACACCAAATAACTGTAAGCCTTCACATCCCTTGTAAGGCATTTTACGTTGTTGTATATTGCACCACAAGGGAGACTGAAGCTGTTCTGGCAGCTCTTGGTCTAATGTTGGGAAAAGAAAAACATGTATGTGCAACCCACCTGTTCCACCTTTATATCATATTCGCCATGAACCTTTTTTCCTCTGAAGACTTTCACCCTGAAGGAGAAGTTGAAAAAAATCATTTGAAAGTGTTGCTTTTGTAACGTACAGAAACACTGAATGTATCCTTTGGGTGTTTTTCACTGTAACTGACTCCTGCCATTTTCTCATCCTGATTCCTGTAGAATAACCCTGACAATTAGACCATTATATATTATTTTAAATAATGTACCAGCAAAGGATGTCACTTTTTTTACACCCACCCTATATAACCCAAAGCACCTGAACGTCTTTATCTGTGCCAATTCTGACAGAGACCGGGATTTAGATGTTTATTGCACTGTATGATGTGACAGGGGAAGTCAATTGCATTAATGCAAGAAGCTAGCATTTATATGCACATTGTAAATGTGTGAAGCCTTCGTGGTAAAGGGAGCATTTACTACACTAATCTGGTGCAAACCTGATAATTACCTTTTGCCGATACGCCGTTTGCGCACAATACACCCATTACAATCCCAATATGCACCATCATGGTGGCATCACAGAATACCCAATGCATAAGTAATTTCAGCCTTTCCTTTTGCACGTAATCGGATACTCAAAGGCCTGAAATGCAACAAGCGAAGGGCAACCAATTCGCCGATATTATTCGGCGAAATTGCCTCTCCCTCCCCAATCTGTTGCAAGACAGAAATTGCTTTTGTGAACGCAGCATCTGCCACAACCACGTCTGCAAAGGTATATCTGGTCTGAAAGAAGCCCCACCGGCTACACGTGTCATCCTAACGCACTAGATAGATCATATGACCTTCTGGATGGTAGGGCACGGTCTAAAACCCACGGTACGACGCGCATTTTGTCTAGACGGAGTACCAACACCGACAATGCGCACTCTTCTTACCAGTCTGTCTGCTGGTCGTCAATGACCAGGAGTATCTTAGCATTACTGGAAACTCCTGCTCTGTCTGCAGCCTCGGTTAATGTCGCAGCGGCAGCAGCCGTGGTCTGTTTGACAGCATTGGATATGGATGAGAAGAAGCCAGATCCCGCACCGGCAGACTGCTGCTGGCTGGTGGACTGGCGCCTCTCCGGCGGCCCCGGCGACACTGCGGGGCTCTGCTGCGGCGGGTCGGGGCGTTGGAGATCAGTCATGTATCCATTGGGCAGATTGGACATGAAATTGCTGTCCGAGAGTCGTCGACGCAGGTAGTTCATGATGGAGATTTAGAAACGGCCCAAAAAATAAAAAGATGTGGGGCGAGGGGGGGGGGGTGTCCGACGAATCCTCACACTGGATGCGAATTCCAACTTGGGTGTTCCGATGTAAAAAAAAATATTACTTTCCCATTTGTTGAAAAGGGGGGATCCGTGTAACCTGGGTAGAAACAAGTCTTGTGTTAACGAACTGTGACCAGATTTTCGGTTTTGTATCGATAATAACCCAGTTACAGGTAATGTCGTGACTGCTTGGTCCGAGAAAGGGATTAAGGAAAACAGTCAAACATATTTCATTGGCAATGAATCGTATAACAAAATTAGGTCGGTGCAAACGATTGTCTCAGTTAAAATGATTTATTCTATAGGTTCACCGTGGTCATCTTCACGATGGACCTGTCCAAACAACCGCTATACCAATATCAGCATCACAACGCCTACCTCAGAGTGTGTCCAAATCGAGCCGTCTCAGGGAAAAGGGGGGTGATGTCTTAATAGGTTACTTAATACGAGCCCGCATATAGGTGCCTCTGTCTCTCGCTTGTCCTCTATCCGGGCAGGCCACGCATCGGGGTGTGCACCTGTAAAACGTATGTTACATAATTAGACATATAGTTCTTGCATCACCGGCTCCTCGATCCTTTCCCTCAAGGCTCGGTGCAGGTTTTTTTCCGTCTGCCCTGCGTCACTCCCAATTATCCTAAGGGAGAGGAGCGGGATGCGGGGTTGGTGCTGATGAGAGCGGAGCGATATAGGGGCGTCGCTCTCTCGGGTAGCCTGTGCCTGAAAGATGCGAAGCTGTT
>OMKK01011703.1:3093-19992 GCA_900302305.1 Polymixia japonica | reverse complement strand
AAAAAATGATCAGAACACAGCATTAAATTCGCGTAGTACTTCCATGGTGGTGTTCCAAAGATTAATTCCAACCATTTCTTCCTCAAGTCTTCTTTCTTGGGCAAGCCATGCAACGTTGATGTTTTACTGCCACAAATAAAACAGGCACGAAGTTGTTCTGCCATGTTAGCAACCTGCTGTCTTGACTCCTGGCAGTGGAAGATCCAATACAAGTAGGCGGTCGGTCGCAAGCCAAATAAGGCGATTTCTTTTTTTAAAACGGGTGTACGTCACGCCGTTCGACTTTTTCAGATTAGTCGTTTAGCCCTCTATTTTCTTTCATTTATTAATGCAGGCGATGGGGGCAGAAGAACATTTCCACGTGAAACATGCATAACGCAACTAGGAGTGACCTATTATATCACAAAAGGAGCGAGATTTATGAAAAAACGATGCAATGGGACCTTTAAAGATACAGATCATCACTTTTGTTATTACTAGGCAGGTCCCCCCACGCATATCTGCTCATTCAAGCTGTTTACATTTCTCCCAAGCTTGACTGAAGCCGCACAGCATAGACCAACTTCATGATGTTCACACAGTCCTACCTGTAGCAGTCTGCTGCAGAACCAATGGACTGAAGTACACAAGATGAAACCCATGTCATGCTTGACATTTAAATGCATGCTATTTTTATATGAGTTACTTAGAAGAACCAGGTAATGAAAATCATGAGTTGGCCCTGTAGCACTTACAGCACTTTGTTTGTTTGTAGTTTGACAAGATATCATCATACAGTCAGAGTTTATCAGTAGCAGTCTGTCAAAGATATCAAGTTGACACTTGGTTCACTTCCCTACAAAGCAGCCACACACTTCTGTTTAGAAACACAGTGCAACTCTGACTGGCAACCAGACTCACAGTCACTACCATGCAAGCAACCATACAACACCACACAGTTACTGTCACGAAATTCAATTAGAAATAGTGTACAGGGCAAGTTATTTTGAATCATTTATTTGAAAAATGAAAAGAACATGAAGTGAACGATATACAAACATTATGAATGGCATGTAATGTCAGACTAACTGAGTTTGCCAGATATAGCTATAAAATACATGTGAAGCAGGCTAAAAACACGGCTAATATAGTTAGCTTGCTGTCTATATAGATCCATGTCTACCTCAGGAGGTAGAGCGGGTCGTCTTGTAATCGGAAGGTTGCTGGTTCGATCCCCGGCTCCTCCAGAGAGCTCGTTGAAGTGTCCTTGAGCAAGACACTGAACCCCTAACCTCTCCTGATGAGCAGGTGTGCGCCTTGCACAGCAGCCTCTGTCATCAGTGTATGAATGTGTGTGTGAATGGGTGAGTGTGAGGCAGATATTGTAAAGCGCTTTGGGGTCGGTAGACTAGAAAAGCGCTATATAAATGCAGTCCATTTACCATTTACCATGTCATGAACAATCACAGAAAACACACCTAATTCCAAATCTCCGTTATCGGTTATCAGTTCTCATCTTTACATATTAAATACCGGTGGGCTACTCGTGTAAAATACTTAATAGCTTAATAAAAGCGAAGCCGGACTGTATGAACACAAGTGACAGTCAGGGCAGCAGACGAAGCAGGTCGCCTGCTCCCGATGCAGAGCTCAGAGGCGCATGCTTTGCTCATACCCTGAGGTGATGTCACACATAAAAAAGTGATTAAAAATAAATAAATAAATAAATCGGTCTTCGTGGTAAAAAAATCCATAATTCAAAGAGTGTTTTAAGGTCTTGTGTGGTGTTGCAGGTATCTTCTGAACAGTTAGAGGATGGTCTTTTACAATGGCTGTCTATGGGAAAAAAGCTCTTTGGGCCGCAGGTGAATTTTTGGCTGCAGTGCCACCATGTCAAATTGGCTTCAAGGCTGAGACCTGACGCCTGGGGGCTGAGAAAAGCCAGTAGACGATATTACTCCTTGTTCACACTAGACATGTAACAGCTGCCAAGTGCCACAAAGCATCAATTTTCGAGCAAGCAAGAGCCTGGCTGTTCACACCAGAAGCACATTTCTCCACAACGGTCAACAGCGATTCTGCTCCTCTCTAATCACATGTAAATGATGATGGTCTTGACATTTGATTAGCCTAGTCTGGCCTATAGCCACCCCACCCCCACCTCTCTCTCTCTCTGTCTGTCTTCTTGTGTGTGTGTGGGTCTGCTCGTGTCTTTCACTCTCTGTTTAGACACAACTGATAAATATGACAAAATCTGCAACTAATGTATTCAATAGGTTCATATATATATACAGCCATCAATATTTTCGGATGAGTGCAGAGCAGATTGATGAACTTCTGTGTCTCACAGGGTGTTTTATTTTGAAAATTGACTGGATTTTCTATGTCGTTCCTGTGTCTGACTTCCTGCCTGGCTTGATCTGTGCTGTGCTGCTCTGTGCAGCAGAGAAAATAGACCAGACACTGAAATCTATCGCTGCAGATCGCAAGCCGGCCGTGGTGCGCCCAGTCTAAACGGTCCAATCTGTTAACATGGGCGGCCAAAGGAAACTGGCTGCGATTCCCGGCGCTTCGCGGCAGTTCCGTGTCCGGTGTGAACCCGGCCTTATGAGAGAAAGGCATAAACAGAAAATCTCAACATATGTTGCATGTGATGCTTGTGTTATGAAGACTGCCCTCTAGCGTCAAGGCTTTTGGCCATAATTTCACACATCTAGGGGTGGGCGATAGCACAAACTTTGGTTTCGATCCGATAGCAAGTAATACTAAAGAGGAGCGGTCTTGCAGCACGCCACGTGTGTGTGTTGTTTGACAGTGAGTGTGCACAGCAGCAGCAGAGAAGCAAAGAGTGCATGCACTAAGAAGCACGTTCACGTGCACAGGACATCATCTACACCTTTTGTTGCGAAAATGACACCGGAACAGAGTTTGCAGAGACAGTTTCTCTACTCGTTGATGAAATTAAATTGTGAGAAAGAGAGAGAGATGGATCCATTTTCTTTTTTGGTATTGATCCTATTGATACTAGAATCGATCTTCAAAACGAGACGTAGTATTTGTAGTATACTTTAATACTTTTGGTATCGATACGCCCATCCCAATTGCCCATATACGGTCCAGCCATATACTAGGTTTTGAACTAGATATTGTATTGTACTACGATAATTATGTTATTTATGTTAATTATCATAATTATGTTATTTGTTTGTTCTATACAAGATACTAAATTGAATCAAAGTTGTAGAAATTAAATTGTAAATTGTAGAAATGTATGTGTAAGAAGTAAAATTAAAATAACAGGAACATAGTTTTAAGTATACAGCCCCCTTTCTTTATTTGAGCAAAATTACCATAAAGCCATTAAGCCATAGTTCTTTGTTAGGACAAAATAGTTCCAAGAGTAAGTGACTGTAAAATGTGGAGATCTCATTTTTGTAATTCAATTTCTTAAAACGTAGTGAATTCCAGAGATATAGAAAATGTAATAAGTCAGCGGTTGCACTTGCTGGAAGGTGCTGGACATACAGAGATGTAAATGGTATCAATTTGCTTGTCTGACTCGGGGTCTGATGACCAAAATGTGAGTGTGTCCCTTTAACTTTTATATTCAAGTCTGGTTTCTGATGTTGCAAAAAAAATATAAAGGACCACTATAGCCATCCCTCTATGCAAAACATAGGGGTGTGGTTTCAATCAGTTCCTTTCCCATTTTTCCATTGAATTCCATTGTCTAATTGGACAGGAAAAACTCCTCTATAGACTTTCCTTCCAGCTAGCAGATGCCTCTTGGGATAGATTCCAGAGTCCAGGTCAATTAAAGTAAGTCGCTCACCCTGGAAACAACAATGAAATATATAATATAACATCCTCAGCTTTGAGGATTTGTCCTTTAGAATCAGATCTATCCCAAGAGTCAGTTCTACAGAACATTTGATCTAGATCAAACATTCACTGCATTTAAAAATTTGTCTGTTGTTTTTCGAAACGACAACCTGAAACCAGTTTTCATAATTCACCATGTGCACACACAACACAGCAATTTTTTTATTAGTGAAATGCTGAGCCTAGCCAGATGACTGAACAATTTTAGCATGTGACAAACCATGTTTCCATTTCTTTTACATATTTTAGGCAGAGCAACTAAATAACTAATGAGTGATGTTAGCATTAGCCATAGTGGTTAAAATAATGAAGACATACTAGCGATTTCAGCCCCACGACACCCTGCAGTTATATGGAAGGCTAGAGTGGGTAATGAGTGAATCAAGCCTAGGGCTATTACAGCAATCAACTGGAATGAGGTGGTATAAGCAGCAGCATACCATTGCTATATAACGTCTGGGATGTTACAGCTCATACTGTAGTGTGGTGCTACCGGTATCCGGTTCCATATCACTATAAATGGCACCCTTTGAAGGAGACCATGTGTATCCCCCGACGGAGAGAGGTGTGTATGTTTGTGTGTGTGTATGTGAAAGGGAGTTATGCTTTTACAGTGGACTGCCTCGCAGCATCAGCCCTACTTTGCTTTCCATTCAAACAAGATGGGGCAACCAGTGCTCTGGTTCTGATTCGGAAGCCATTTATGGCAGAAAAACACGGAAGACTTCATCCTTGACCAACACCAACTGGGATGAAATGGAGTCAATAGTTTTTGAAGCATGTCCCAGACTAGTACCGCAGCTCAGCGGAAAGAAGTAGCTTGTAGTTAGATGTTGGATCCCGCTTGATTCTGATTACATACAAACAAAGGAAAAGATAAGGAGTGGAACCAGAATTAAGCATTCCAAGTGTCTCCTAGAGAACTGTGGTAGGTCTAGAGCAAATACTAGAGCATAATCTAGGTCGTGTGATTCCAGCAGGAAGAAAGGGGGCATGGACTGTAGACAAGACTACTTAGGAGGTACAGCTGTATCATATTAATCTACCTACTACTTTATTAATAGTAGCTACACAAGGTATCTGTATGCTGCAGTCGTTATCTAAGCAGACCAGATTTCTGTCAACAAACAGAATGTTAGCAGTCACTATGATGCTTAATTCTCAGTGAAATGGAAACTGACAGGCCAAATATTGTTTTCCCCTCAAACAAAACCCGACAGGACAATTTGTTTTTTTGTCAAATCTAGAAAAAAAAAAAAAATAGGCAAATAGAGAGTAGTAAGTGGAGTTTGAGAAAGAAGCATGATTCACCAGTTCTCTCTGTGCATCCCTGAGGTCCATTAAAGCATTGTCTTTAGTCCCTCTTCATTCTGCCCGACTATATCCAATCCAGTCAGCAATGAGACACTCTGCAAGAGGCCAGCCAATGACACATTATCAAACCATGAGGGCTGCAGCCAAATCCTGACAGTGGATACTTGCCAAACACTACCTACGCCCTGCTGTTTTTAATACAAAAGAGAAGCTCTAATCCATAAATGGGTCTTTCCGTAAAGGTCCTGAGGCCTGAGGTGGGCGGATTAGACCTAATAGTCTCTTAGCTGAAGTTGCCCTATCCAGAAATAATAGACAAAAGTTTAAATGGTGCTTTGAGACAACAGTGGTGAGACAATACAAGCTTTACCGTCAACCCAAGACTCCAATTGTTTGACCGTCTATGACGTGAGTCCTGGAGTAGTGCATGCAAGTCTACAGGGAGGCATGGTACAGGTCAGGCTCTTGGTTTCCCACACTGCTGTGGTTGCGTTGGCTGGCACGTGAGATGAAGAGTGTTTTGGGGGCAGGTTGATTTTTTGTGACCTTTCATATATTATTGTTGTTATTATAGCCAGCAGTGGACCTGCAGTAGGTCACTTTCTGCTAAAAGCCAAATTTTTAGCGGCTTTTCTGTTCCATCTTATTATCAGCGTAGGGCCTATGCCGTATCTCCATTATTTCCGGGTGAGTCACCGTGGTTGAGACCAAGCCACTTCTCTGCCATCTGGACAGGGGCAGTGTCTGTTTCCCAGGTTACCTAGCCATGTGTGTGTGTGTGTGTGTGTGTTCTGTTGTGAGGTGGAAGAAAATGTGCCATAGACTTGTTGAACAGCCTACTGTGGATACATACACTGGATAGAGTACTTTGTATTTTCTGTTGTTCTTATCTTGATAAGGCACAAAACACAAAATCAATCCAAACCCAAATGCACTCCATCACATTACAGAGGGCCTCTGCTTCTCGTTGTGTACTTTTAACAACATAAAATCGACCATCCAAGTCTTCTTAGCCTTAAGAGATTCCCCCTCGCCTAAAGTGAAGTCATGTGAAAATTGTGGATCATGGCAATCAGTTGATGCACCAACAACTTACGTCACCCATACACAATGTGAAAACATGGAAACATAGACACGAAGATAATGACTCACTGGTCATTAAAGCCCTCAGTCAGAGGGGGAGAGAACAGTTGACTGACACTTGATGAGAAGATCCAGTAATATAATAGCTTCATATCCGAGTTCTCTCTCTCTCTCACACACACACACACACACACACACACACACACACACACACACACACACAGACCCATAGGGAAACCACTAGAGGCAACATAAAACATACTGCTGTCCCGCTGCCTTTTGTGGAGTCAAGCAGCGGAGGGAGTGTTGTAGTGGCTGACCTTCCGTGGGTCATTGACATCCGTACAGCTCATTGAGAGAAGAGAGAGGCCCTCACTCACTGCTAACCACCTCATAGAGGCACGCCACACATACTTGAGATCATAATCTCACCAGCCCGATATAGACTTCATTAGGCTGAGGGGAAGGGGAGGGGGGAACACCTAGTCTCCCGTTTCCCTTGAGTTACAGATCGCGTTTTAGTTCCGAATTTGCTGTTGCACATCTCTGGCACTGTGCGCCTTGGTTACAGTTTCCAGGCATAATGTATGGCCAGCAACAAACAGAACTACATAAGACATATTGTGGTGGTCAGATTAGATCCTCTCTATTACTGACAGCAAGTAAATACACTCCAATGCACCTTCTGTGTAGTACTGTAAATCACTGTCAACTAGTCATTTGGGCCTCAGCGGCATACAGTAAACCCTATATTCAGTATACAGTAGTCTATTGTAGATGGCAGATCTGTCAGTACGTCTTAAGGTGTAGCTTATTGCCCCTGTAGCTCTAGGTGGTTCACTGAAAGACATGGGCTATTTCGGTTTTATTGCAAAGTGTGATTACTATTGGCAAACCCATTGCAACCCATCGAGGCCTCTGCCTCTCTCAACCAGTCTGCTGTCCCTGAGGGGCGACAGTATGGATTTCAATAAAATGCTATCCAATAAGTCCTCACCTGTACCTACGCAAGCAAACAAAGACTACATGGACAAACATACCTGTATAATGCATCAACATTGACACACATGTGCACCCACGCGCCCCATCCACTTAATGCATTAATCCATGGAGTGCATACACTCACCTGCACTGTAGAGCTGATCTCTGCAGCAAATCCTCCCGTGATCGGTGCCTCGTGACTGATGAGCAAACGGCCAGTTTTCACCACCGACTGAAAAACACAAAGACACACAATGATCAATACAGATGGGTCAGCTTCTTCAGTGGTGATTGTCAGCTCATTCACAGTGTAGAGTCAGCGGGGTCTCACACATGGCTGGCATCACTTGCAAAGTAAGAGCATCCCTGTGTACCAATAAATCAATACATGTGGCTGACCATTAAAAGAACAAACAATTTTTGTTTTATGTTTTATGTACAGTAAGAGTACCTGCTACTTGCTCCACAGCAAGACAAACAGACCGAGGTGTAATGGTATACTGGTATGACGGTAGCGTGATATTGAAATATGAAATAGTAGTATCATAAACTTGTATATCACAATAGTTGATGACGTAACAAAATTATTATACTATACGTATTATACTATAAGTATTATACTATCCAGCCAAATATCTAAAAATGACCCTTACTAAATAATTGAACACTGGAGCTGCTCCAGTGTTTAATGTAATGTCGCCCTGTGAAGTTGAGGTGAGGACTTTCACCGATTATCTACTCTTTATAATGTGTGCATTTGATCATGTAATTAATCATTTCATACGTATTGTGCATTAGCGAAAGACTAAAATGACCCACAGAGTGAGAAGCAGAGATCACGAATAACAATGTACAGCATAGTGTAGAGTATATGCCCATTCATGTGAAGGGGAGAAGATTTTGGGCAGCAGTGAAACAAGAACAACACCAGCAACATCTAATCCAGTGGAGAACTTCTCCAAAGCAGACTTGATTGTAAATGACCTCTGCGCCTGCCTCTCCCCGGAGCACATAGATATGCTAATTTGCCTTAACAGGAATGACTGATACAGTTATCTCTACCAGAGAGTTTAATTTGTCTGTAAAATGTATATTTGTTCGGGAATAGGTAGGGATGTTAGTCGGTTAACTGTTAGTCGGTTAACCACCATTACGACTGATGAATCCTGCCAGTGAAACAGTTAATTTTGAATAAATTTCCACTTTGTGAAAAGGGGCTCATTAAAATTAAACACACGAGGGCACCGTAGCCCATTTGCCTTGTGTATGTGCTGTTTTAATAGGGTCTAACCAGCAGGCGCAGCAACACGCCATGCGCATCTACACTGCCACAAGACTAGAAGAAGCTGCGTCGATTATTTTCTTAGAAGAGAGAACATGGTGTGTTGCCATGTGACGCTGTCTTTGAGTTAAAGCAAAGCAATGGCTCTGTGTTGCTCTGCTAACACAAGTTGTAACATTTCATATTTCATTCTGCTTGTCAACTAACCTCAACTAACTAACGGAAGTGGAGCCAAATCTGGACATTTCTAGATATTTTAATGAGGTGACAAGGTCTGTCAATCAAGCAGCATCGGTGGAAAGATAGAGCAATCAAGTATGGAAGACATGGATGACTAAATGATTACAAGTCATGAAGGGTCTGTCATCAAACCAACCTCAACCACGCTGCTGCCAGATATGGCGTAGATAGGGATGAATCATTTTAGCAGTCTTTTCTCCTGACTAATTTTCCCAATGAGCTCCATAGAAACATTAGTCAGGAGAAACAACTTGTAAAATGACGTTTGTTTGGAATGCTGATAGTGACATGTTGAACTGCGGCTGAACATGATGTGGGTACAGTTGACCAGGATGTGGGTACAGTTGCCGTAATACTTGGAATCATACATAGGTGGTTGATATCAAGGTCGTGTGATGCCCACACCTGACAAATTTCGGTTTAATTAATTTTTTCATGTGAATGCAAGTGTATCTATATAAATATCTGAATTTCATGCTAGATTTTACTATTTGAGAATGTGGCACAATTGGGCCCCCATAGTTAGTACCATTACAGTTGGCTGGAAGTGGCTTCATAAAAAATGTAGACGATCGACTGCATAAAATCGTTGTCAGAGCAGCACTAGGACCCTGCGGACACAGCTGCTGCCACAATCTGCTGCTGCAATTGGCTACAGCACACTGATGTTGTACAGACACAACATTGTCAGGGAAGTTGTAAACTACTGCAGAGAGTGAGAGACTTCACTTACAACAGTCTATTACATAGAACATTAGACAAACAAGTCAACTAAATAAATACAATGACTGCTAAGTAATCACAAGTTTTCACTCTTTTCCATACAAGAGTGCAGGTAGGATGAGGAGAAATGTGTTGCTATTGGTGTTCAGTGATCTTCCAGCTAGATTGTCTATCAAAAATTACCCTGACCTCTACAGTCAATTAAATAATTTGGCTGGGGTTGGGATTTTATCTAATAAACATGTGTTTAAAAATGCCCCATAGATGGACATACGCAAATAATTGTATATATCTCAAAAACAATGATTTTGCCAGTTCAAATGAGCTGTTTATTGGAGGGCTGAGCCACGTCAAAATCATTGACAGATTTCCCTCCCTCAAAAACAAGGTACTGATTGTCCCAAACAGCAGCTCTTAAACATATAACTGACCCCAGTCTCTCTGGAGCTATGTTTTTGACAGTTGGAATAACTTGTTGAGATGACAGCATTTTGTTAGTCTGAGCAGGATAAGGTTCGATTTTAAAGTTTTAATTTTGTTTTAGTACAGAAGATTAGGGATTTTGGTAATTTACAGATGTTTGGGGTTTCAGCTGGTTGCAGCTTGGTTTCATTTTGTTTCACTAATCATTTATTTTAAAATGAGAAATGATGAAATAAAAATGCCAAAATGTTTACTGATCCACTTGCGTTTCATCACGTTTCTGAATTTTCCTCAGTGATCAGGTGCAGGGTAGTGTGGTTCTGTTGTTTCTGGAATTTGCTTTACTATACTTTACTTTGTGCTCCACACATAAAAAAACTAAACAAAGTTATCAAGATGCTAGTAAATTGGTGTTCTCTGTAATTACAATTGATAATAGAGTTGAATCCAAACTCTAAAGAAATTTAAAGTAATGTCTCCCTTCAACACCACCAAAATATGTATTGACATTGCCTATACCCGCTCTCAAAGGTCACAGAATACAACCATTTTAGGCTGTTTTCTTTTCTCCTAGAGGACCATGCTCCCAAACCGCCCCTAGGAGGGGCTTAGCCCCCCTAAACTCTAGTGACGCCCCTGACCAGCAGTGAATATTATTTATTCTATACTGTTTACATTTGAGTTTCTCTCAAGTTATTGAAGCTTTATCCGTCTTCTTCTACTGTATATTTTAAATATACAGTACTTATTGTATATGTATATTTTTCATTCAACGTTATGTCTCTCAACGTATGTCTCACTCTTACTCCGCTGCACTCATGTACACATATACAGTATATTTGACTTAACCACTGCCTTTTGTCTTACATGTACATATACATATTTTGTCATGTCCATATATATATTGGTCTTAACCACTGCAAAGCCACTTTAACACGTGCACTTTATGTCTAAACTCTGTTGGCGAGCTAAATGCAACGACATTTCGTTTTCTGTATACACCTGGTGCATACTTGAAATGACAATAAAGTCTAGTCTAAGTCTGTCTAAGTCTTCTTTTAAAACAAATATCGTTTTTGTCGTAATGTCCAAGTTAGTTTCTTCTAGTGTCTGTAAATGAATACTGCTTTCACTCCTTGCCAGATTTACTCTCCCCTTTGTGTAAAAGCCCCATAAGAGTGAAATGCTTCGGAAAACTCTGGTGATGGTCCCCAAAAATTAAGTGGTTACAGGCCCATCTCTGAAAAGTTAAATTAAGAGAATGTAGATCTTTCAAACAATTGCGTTCACGAAGGGGAGTGGAAATCTGGCAGGGGGTGAAAGTTTGGCACAACACTGGACACGTCGGTCAGATCGTCTAAAGTTATCAACAGACCACACTGCCGTTTCATGGATTTTAGGTTATCAGTTAACGGTTATTAACCGATTAATAAGGCTTGGTTAACGGTCAGAAACTTTTGGCAAAATTTGCATCCATAGGAATAGGCCTTATTTTTGATAGAATATTCGACTATTAAAATGACTTAAAATATCCCTATTAGATGCATGGGTCTATCAATGTGTGCGTCTTTGTCTGTGTGTATGTATGATAGATGCATACAAGGGCACGTGCATGTGTGCGTGGCGGGCAGCGGAGGTGCCTCCGGTGATGCCGCCAGGAGAAGGGCAAGTTAAGGGCGGTTCACATAATGCCTGCTGCTGTATGTGACATCTGCTATCTCTACTCTAGCGTTTGTGCGTCTGGCTATGCACTCTGTGTGTGTGTGTGTGTGTGTCTGAGCACGTCTGTGTAAAAAGGATGTCACACAGCAGTATGAGCTGGAGGTCTGATTTAGGCTGGTGAGAGGCATGCGGGGCCAGCACATGGATCACGGACATTAGAGGTCTCAGCCTCCCAGGCATTTGCATCTGGGTTTTCTCTAACCCCACATTACTGCAGGAGGATTCCGCTGCTCCACCCGTTATCTCCCACAGCATAAAAACCAATACTATACTATAATCTCATCTGCTCGCCACTGGCCCTGACCGAGGCTATGTCTGTTCCCCGCTTTGCGACTTGAGCAAACCTTTCCTCTCTCCTGTGCATTTGTTGTATTCCTTTTTCAACCCAGTGATAAATCCTTTATTACACCTTGTTAAATTTTATGTTTAGTAACAATGGAAGCACCCGTCAACTGCAATGAATACCAATATCGGTTTGCTTGTGGTTGATTTATTTTTTCTACCGCAAGGTTTCAATAATGCTCCATAAAAGAGAAATATGCCTCAGCTTAGCTGAGCGAGTGGAGTGATATTCTGGGTCCAATTCTAGAACGAGGATAGAGTGGAATTCCTGGTCCAATATTCTGGAACGAGAATAGAGTTTCCACTGCTGTAGTGGGACAACTCAAAGCATGCTTCCCTTCATTTAAACACACAGGGTGAATATCACCTGCCTCCTCCCTGCCTCAAAGCCACAAGCCAAGCAGCACATGGCCAATGCATCTAAATAAGCCCCTGAAAGTATGCAACACACAGACATGGTGCTGCAAATTAGGCCTCACATTCTTGCCAACCGGACCACATAGTATCAAACACGAGAGTGCTGTGGGGCGTCACGCTGATTCTGAAGAGGCAAATGTTTACATTGCTGAGGTCCTTGGTTTGGCTGTGAGGCATGGATTGACTGTGGCAGACTGTACCGCACACTAATATGGAGAGCTGGCTGAAACAGTCAGCAGTGTGTGACTGTGAGACACCAATACTTGATTGAATGCCAAAGGGCCTTTTCCTAGTGGGGCACACTGGATGGGATTGTATTGTATGCCTGACCGTTTAGAAGCAGGCATGCAAAGGATTTTAGCAGTTATGCACCCAATAATGTTGTGTTGCAAAAAATTGGTATTTTACGTCACGTCAGTTCCCTTGCTGCCTGAATAGCTAGGAATCACTGAACAATGGAGGTGAACAAGTTCAATATGTGCAAATCAGTGGTCATATGACACCATCTTCAGGAATGTGAAAGTTTATAACAAGAGGAGATAATAGCAACACCTGGCAAGCGGCACAGTGAAGAGGAATGGAGCGAGGGGCCGAGACTCGAGGCCGTGTCTTGATATGACATGTTGCTGTGAGGTTCGCCTCAGCGAGATGACTCATACGGGTCCTATGAATAAACAGCGCTGCCGCCAAACTCCCTGCCCCGCCCTGATGCTGACCCCATTCCTCATCTCACACACCGCTCCGCCGTACACACACACGCACAGAGTGTGTTTGCATAAGTGTTCACCCTGTGACACCGGCTCTATCTCCCTATACAGAAACCCAACCAACCAGGAGGGGTCTCATCACCGTGCATGCTACATCAGGAGCGCATTCTTCAGATGCTTTTGACACAAAAGGAGCCTGGCCCCTGTTATTACAATATCGTGGGATAGAATTTCAGACCCTGGGGGCCAGGGGAAACTAACGACCCAGTTAGGCGACCCGATCTAAAAGCCTGCTGCACTACCAGAAGTGACAGTCATTGGGGAGGCCTCTGCTAGCTGGCGTGCAGCGTGTTCATAGTTATTTTGAAGTAGTGAGTCATCCCAAGTGCCTAATATGACAATATGCTTGAAAAAAAAAAAAAAAAAAGGCAAAACGTGGTAATGTCTGGGAAGTGGGAACACATGGGTACTGGACTCACTGGCCCAGTGGGTAATGCACTCAGAACGCTGAGTTGAAGTCCCTGCCATTTAGTCACAGAAGAGTGCGGAAAAAAAAAGACAGACAAGCAATGCACGCATGCTTAAAACAATGCTATCACCCCGCTGTACTATTGCTCAATACATAATCATCCTCAAGCCTGCTATGCTGAGCCATTATATTTCACTACTGTTTTTTTCATGAGCTATAGAACCAGAGAGACCGGGTTCGATGTGTATGTAAAGGTGGCCTATGCTCTGAATGAGGCATTTGCTGCATCTCTTGGGTACCGGTATGTTTTATGTACAGTACGTCTAATTTATCGCTTTGCTCATTTCACACTCACCCGTTCTCTCTCTGTCAGTGCACGGTATTCATGGTCTCAACAAAAGGGAAAATCTAGAGGCTTCTGACAGGCTGCAGCCTATTCACGGCCTTTCCCCGACACCAGCACCGTCCAGCTCATTCAACTATCTGCTGCCTGGGGCAGGCACTCTCAGCTGCACGTGCACACATACTGGGAGAAGACACACACACAAGCAGGACTAAAGACATGAATGCACGTGCTTACGCACATGTGCACACACAAATGCAGACACACAGGGTCTTTTTTCATCTTTGACAGGAGACTCTGACAGCACTGTAACTTGTACATAGTAATTGTGGCTATGGCCTTTAACCCTGCTGCTTCCGGTGCAGGATGGGTTTTCAGAAGACGGAGCCATCCACTCTCATTTGGCGGTTTGACCCTCTTCTCAGAAGCCATCCAGGCCTTTTATTTGCCTATCGTAACCAGCCTTTCATGTTAGTCAACGTGGGATTTGGGCTCAGAAACTGAGGCAAAGCCTCGCTGTATAGACGGTGGTGGAGCCACCGGGAGCGATAGAGGCCGCCCATATGACGACGATCATTCAGACAAATCCAAAGGGAGTAAATTATACGCCTTGAGAGAGGGACGAACAAACAAACATGCAATAAATCCTTCAGGACAACCTCACAAAGACAAAAGGCGCGCTGGCAGGGGGATCTCATTGTTACCATTTTACTACTTGGGACGTGTGCCTGATGAGTTTATTACAGAATGGGTCTTGTCCTACGGGTGGGCATCCATCCACGAGGTGCGCAGAAACAAAAAGATTATCCTTTTGGGAATACAAACTGAAGTATTGTCAATAACACTGAATGATGCTCCCAAGGCCACAAGCATCTTTTTACTGGGATATGAATAGTAAGAAGAGGTTGGAGAGAAGATGGGTAAGAGATAGAGGGTAACATAAAAAGTGATGGGAAAGGGTAGGTAATGGTTAAGACAAGGAATAAAAGACGATGGAAAACAATAAAAGGAAAGCAGGGGGAGAGGGGACATTCTGCCATGAATCTGGACATGGCTGTGAGGCTGAATAGGACCTGAAAGTGGATTCCGTCTGAACAGATCCCGGTTCTGTTCTGGTGTTGTGAGATTAGGCGGTCCTCGAACTGGGTGACTGGGGCAGTGGCTCAGCCTCAGGGTTATGTTGCCTTTTCTCAGCACCCAGACACATATTTAGCAAGCATCTCGGAACAAAAGCACTAATCTAGGGCGGTTGTGCTGTGTTCACAAACAAGCAGGTGTGATTAAAGAAAAGAAAAGAATGTATTGTATATTTGGTGTGCTTGGGTATATCTAGTGTATTTATACAGCAACATTACAAAGATTTGAGAACCACTGATCTAAGATCACTGACCCCTTGAACGATCTCACGCGTTCACCACAAATGAAATGACAAAAGTGATCTTAGATCAGCATTCCTACTGTGACTCCTGCTCCTGCCTCCTCTCTGGCCTGGCTGTGAGAGGAGGAGGGATCCTGGTGGTTGGTGGTGGTTGGTGGCGGCTGGGCTGGGCTGGGCGACAGCGGCGGTAGCAGCTTTACTGCTCATTGTGCTGCAGGGCTGTCATTAGAGCCAGAGCCGTTCCGCTGGCTGCAGGGGAAATGTCATGTTTACTGCCATTCCCATACACACCCAACGTAATGAGCAGCATGGAGCTCCTACCCCGCTCCATCCTTCAATCCATCCCTTCCTTCCTTCCTTCCTTCCTTCCTTCCACCATCCAGCTCTCTCTGCCCCTAAAGTCTGGTTCATACTTCATGTGGACGCTGATGCGATGGGTAAAATGATGTTAAAAGGACAGCCACGTTGGATGCAGATGAAGAACCTCTCGAATTCTGTAACAACGCGTCATACAGGACACTGTCCGCGCCTCCATCATTGATTGGTTATTTTTTCCCACTTGTGTCGTTTCTGACAAAATTCACCCTCTCCCCTCCTCGTCTGATTCAAGAGATGTAACTAATCACCTTCTTTTTATTTTTTTACATTCTACTTAAACAACAAACTCAGCAACTCTTCTTCATCATCAATTAACATGTCTTCTGCAGACGTCACCATTTTGATTGAATGGTGGAAGGAAGGACGTAAACGGCTTTGTTGTTATTTTTATCCTGATGCTTGTTTTCTACCTAGCGGCACCTGTGGTACTGGAGTATAAGTGAGGTGCGACAGCCTAGACGTTCGCGGACGGACCACGCAAAGTATGGACCGGGCTTTACGCTCCCCCCTTCTACATCCTCTTTCACCTCTCTCCCCGTCTCTGTCCTTCACTTCATCCCTTCCTCTCTGTCATCCTCCTCCCTCCATCCATCTATCCTACGCTCTCAGTCGCGGCGCTCTGCCATAACCACTGAGAGACAGGCCGGCCAACAGCCAGGCCTTCAGACCCATCCGGCCTGACCACGGCCTCAGAGGCTAGGGTCACAGCGGTCACTCTCTCATGGCACGCTCACAAATGGGGGCCCAGGCAAGCACGTGCACATACCACACACACTCATACGCCCGCTCAAGCCCCAACACACAAGACGCACAAACAGGCATCCACACACGCACGCGAAAAGCTTTTAATTAAGGTGTTTATGCAAATCTCATTGATTAGGTTTAACAATAAACACAGGGAAGCAGTTTCACAAGTAGTTACCTCCTGCCGTCAATGCTGTCATGACACTTAGACGTAAAATTGATGCCTGTGCGTGAGTGAGGACAGACAAGACAGAGACGCAGACAACCAGACAGACGGACAGACAGGATAGATTAAGACTGACAGATTCAGACAACCAGAGCCATATTTATACAGTAGGCGGTTATCACAGGGCACTAACTCATTCTAAAAGGACAGTGTGCAGACTATGGGGATGAGGAGAGAATAAAACCAGTTCACACTGCTGCTAAACAAGGCTGTGGTTTGACTGCTGCAGAAACACATTATGTGCTTTTGAGCCTTTCCATGAAAAA
>OMKK01011698.1:2172-17708 GCA_900302305.1 Polymixia japonica | reverse complement strand
TTTCATCTTGGAGCTCTGGTACAAGAGGGGCACATAATGTTACGTGGGGCCCCATTGGGACTTGATTTACACTTCTGCAGTAGTGTTGGCCATTTGTGTTCAGTTCAATTGGATTTTAAAATGCTAAATGGTTAAATATCTACACTTTAATGGTCAAGATTTGAGGCAAAGTTTTGACTTGATCTGAAATTGCAAGTCAAAGTTACTTTCCAGTTATGAATTTACTGAAATTGCCTGAAATCTATTAACAATTTCTGGTTGCATTTTTCAGTCCTGTATTGGATATGCTACAGTATTGATGGTTGAGTCACTGTCTCTCCAGGTTGATGGCGTACCAGTGGAGGTTGTACAGCTAACCCTCTTCTCCAGACAGAACTGGGTTGTCCTCATGGTGGACCTAGTTGCTGCTTGCTCCATGTGTGAGTACTATGCCTCAAATGTAAATGAAGTGGAACAACATTGGCTGGCAAAATTGGCATGTTGACTTCTGTCTGTACAGATGAAGGTGGCTATAATGGCAGCAGTCTGCTGTGGGAGACCCCTCAGGTGTCTGAGTTCTATGGTCTGGAGAACCCACAGGTCAACATGGGTGTTGCAGGCCAACTCCTAGAGCAGCCTATTGCCGATGAGAGGGGCTACATGATGGAGAAACATGGTGCCACAATCCATGTCAGCGTCCCCTATAATGCTGAGGGAAGCTACAGGAAGGTTGGAGGGCACAATGACTGAACATTAATCTTTGACAATGCTATAGCTTTAATTGAAGTCTTGCATGGTTGATCTAATGGCGTTCTGTAACAAACTGAATCTTTCTCAGGGCTATGTGATGGACAACCTGTACATGGAGTACTTTGTCTTCCATCTCTACTTTGAGCAACAGTTTGTGGATGAGAATCATGTCGACACAAGACTCCGCCTACAAAGACCACTCGTCACATCCCTGCTGTCGGGCCACGTCTTCACTGTGAACCGTAAGTCTGTTGATGGTGTTTCTGTCCGGTGCAAGTGACCGTAACCTGACCGGGTTTTCATTTCAGGAACTGTTTTTGAGGAACGCGTATTCACCGTCTACCTTGGGGATTTCCCTGAGGATGTGGAGTTGGCAGCGGTGACGCTGAATGGGCGATTCTGTACGGTGCCCTTTGAACACACCCACTACACCATCTCAAAAGTCCTTCAGCCTAATGGCACCCACGGCTACACTCTCAGGGTGCCGTTTGAGGACCCAGATGTCGTCATGGAGGTAACGTATAAACGGCTTGTGAACAGGTTACTCTGTCCTTGGCTTCGGGTAAAATTCAGTCACTGGATTTCAGCACTGTTCTGTCTCCTAGCTCTCCAGCGGTATCCTGCGGTACACATTAGATCTCAACTACACACTGACCATTCTGCCTGAGAAGGAGCCTTTCTACCATTTTGCATCAGTTGAGGCATTGCAGCCAAATGTCTGTAAGTTGATGTTTAAGACTTGCCATTCTTGTTTCTACAACCACTGAGCACGCTTGCCCATTATAACATGCTTCTCGACAGTCCTGCCAGCATTTGAGGCTCATTGCTCTGAGAAGGGCATCGAGTTTAAACTGGACCACCAGCCTTTTGACTACCTGTGGGAGGTTTACATCGGTGCAGACCCTCTGACCCCAGAGCTTGCTGCCGATCGGGGCTACATCATGAATAACAACAGCAAGACGCTGCTCCTGACTTTGCCAATCTTGACAGACGACTTCATCTATGAGGTTAGATGTAAAATGATTTAACCTTGTTGGAAATGTTTGGATCCTCAAGTCATTAGAAAAACTTGTTTAAAAGTGCTCTATAAATTGACTTGAATATAGGTTTAAAGGGTTTTTAACCCATGTTTGCCTTTGTAGAAAATTGGTTTAAAGACATTCTCTGGGACCGCTGAGATCTTCATCAAGGATAGAAGGACCCTGGAAGTCCAGGGCTCCACTGCCAAAACATGTGAATTCCCAACTAGTGAATTCATTGGTAATTTTACTTTATATATACATTATCTCTTTAAAAGTAGATTCTTTCTCTTTGCTTTTCTTGATGTGTAAATATTTTGTCTCCAGTGTGTTCCACTGATGGGAACGTGAAAGTGCTGACTGACATGCCTATGGACATCCCTACTGGAGGACTCCCCTTTAGTTTCTCCCTCCTGGACAGGCAATGTCAACCCAAAGAAGCAGATGACATGAGGGTTCTGTTCTCTTTCGGACTAAACACTTGTGGAACCAGAGTTAAGGTAGTACAACACTAGAATGAAAATATTGTAAAGGAGCATGTAGTGTGTTCTGGCAGCTATAGGTATGTCACTTTAATGAATTTGTACATCACTGTAATTGACTGCATTAGAAATGTATTTACACCCATGGCTAATTGGTGTCTTGGAAACCCTGCTCATGTTCAGTCAAACCAGACTTGTAGAAGACCACATTGTACTTGTCTTAATGGCTGTAGTCTCAATTTGTGTTTTTCCACCCCAGCTTATCAAGGATCATGTCGTCTATGAAAATGATATCGTGATCAACCAGAACATCCTCCCTACAGGAACACCCGTTGCCAGGACTGCTACTGAAAAGTGAGTGTCTCTATTTTTCAATCGCCTATAATGTTGGAAATGGGGTTATCTTGAGGGCTATGAGTGAACGTTTCCCCTCGTCCTGCAGTGTTACGGTGCAGTGTGTCTATCCTCTGGCTGGGCTCCATCGCCTCTTATTGGAGCGCAGGTTTGAGTCTGACGTCCCTGGGGTCGGCAGCATACTGTATCCCAAGAGCCCTGTGGAAAGTAGGTTGAGCACATAATGAATTACATTTGCCATTATTCCTGTTCTTTGTATTAAATGCTTTGCATTTCTTTACTATAGGTCTGCATCAACCAACTCTGCAGCAACCAACTGTGCCTCCCACGAGGGCCACTACAAATGCTTGGCATTTCTTTACTACAGGTCTGCAACAATCAGCTCTGCCTCCCATCAAGCCCACAACACGTAAGACTACAGTGTCCAGGACAAGAAAGCCTGCCAAGAGGCTGCCCCTTCACCCACCTGCTGAATACATCAGGGTGGTCAGGATTCTGAAGGACTTGACAACTAACTTGAAGGAAACGACCAAAAAGTCAGCACGTTGAACCCTGAATCTGGTACACTGACGGCATAGTAATGAATGGAAGGCCTTTAATTCAACTTGATTTTGATGGGAGCTGAAGGATTCTCCACAAGTTAAAGGAATAAGCACGAATTTGCATAACTTGTACTGAATATTTTAAACATACCTTAATAAAGTTGTTGTTTTTTCTATATTTGCTTGACTTTGTCATTGTGAGACTAAACTGCACCTACCTACCATAACTACAAGGGCTATTTAATAGGAAAGTAGGGGTATGGTATCTTAAAACTTATAAGAACCATTTTTCTAAAGTGTATAAATTCTCTTCAATGTGGCTGAGTGACTTGGACTATTTGTGGGCTAGTCTTCCTGGCATGTACATAGATGCCAAAAACAAGTAGCCTACACTACAATAAGAACAGAAAATGACTAAACCTCAAGCACATGGCATCTACTATATCCATTATCTGACAAATGGTTTTTTTTTTGGTTTTTCTTTCCTTACACTCCTGGTGGACACTAAGGAGTAAACCAGTTTTTAATGGCTCTATAAATTCTTAACCCTCCTGCAATTTTCTCAGTCTCCTCACTCTCGCATACAAACATGTACATATTAACACATGCATAGCATCAAATGGGAGTTTCAGTATTTTACTCAGTGAGACAATGTGTGCTTGTGCTTGAACTTTCTAGTGCAGTGAAGCACTTGACACCATTTCTCACAAAACTG
The DNA here is from genome assembly GCA_900302305.1 of Polymixia japonica. NCBI lineage: Eukaryota > Metazoa > Chordata > Actinopteri > Polymixiiformes > Polymixiidae > Polymixia > Polymixia japonica. The sequence goes on along the minus strand of OMKK01011698.1, from coordinate 13,867 downwards.
CTTTTTCTTAACAAATACTCACCATTTCAGACAAAATACATTGAAGTTCCAGTATTTTACTGTTCTCACTCACACATACAAAATGTTTTGTAATAAGTGGTGTACATTGAATAGTCTTTGCACTGTGACATAGGAAACGGTTATTCACCAAGTTGTTGAGTGCGAGGGCGGGTCATTTTTGATGCTGTGGACACGGAGTACACGGAATACTAATTAGTGTGTATTTGTATTTGTCAGCAGTTGCCAGCACTCCCTAGTGTTGTGACTGCACAGTATTGGTAAATGTTTTGACCAACAACTCTGGGTTCTATGTACGAAGACCATTACTAAAATGTATGGTTTTTGTAATTGTGAAGGAAGCCTCAGTGGGCACGCTCATCCAACCTAGGAATGATTGCCATTCATCATTAGAATAAGAACAAATCGAGTCCGTGCACACATTTCATGAATCCCATAAACTTATGTGTGTGCTGGAGATGAGTTGTGAGAAACCACAGGCCTATCATACTTTTTTTGCCATGCTGTCCACCCAATAATGCTGCATGACAAAGGGAATTTGCCAAGACAGAAGGTAAGTGGGATGCAGCACAAAAACTGTATTACCATTGTATGTAAGACTTTATATGATAAACACGGCAGTGAAAAACACATACAATTTTACTTGTTTGGCTATGTTTAATGTTATATAATACAAATTAGTATTTTCCAAGGAATCAAGATCAAACAACCCTGATGGCCCATGGTCATGGCTGCTGCAGTGGGCCTCTGGCTTGGCATGACATGTCTGCCTGCATCTCCAACATTTTTCCAAGCTAAAATGGAAACAGCTTTTCATGAAACTGGGAGCCGTCGAGTTTTGCTGGGTGATGCAGCCATGTCTCTAAAACTAAGAAGCGCTGAAATACTTGCAGAGGCTTCTCACCAAGCAAAAAATAAATGGCAATTGTGTAGTTTGAATGACAAATGGCAAATGATACAGTAACAATGATAAAAACGTATATTCCGCTTTCAGATCACCACTGTTTAAATCATATTGCCTCCTAATAAGTGTCTTAAACTGCAATGCAATGTATCACTCTATGTAGCCTGAAGGTCGATGTTCTCTGCTATCGACGTACTGCCCTGAAATCGAAGCGACCCGAATCTCCTATCCTTGTCTACTGAGACGTGTTGACGCGTTGTTCCTAGTCGTCCTAAGTATGCCGATGTGGCCGCTATAACATTCAACACTTAATTACACGTTTGAGAACAGTGGCAATGAACATTTTTCTATTGGCTTCTCTCTGGATCTGCAGCTTCGCCTTAGCAGACGAGGACGAGAGACTGCCAAACAAATGCGAAGGTAGGAAAGTCTGACGCGCGTCCCCTCAGCCCTTCTCAGCAATACCCTTGATGCAACTTAACAGTGACTTTCTCCTTGTATATGTAGCGTATGCCATATCTGATCGTTGGCATGTTTGCGTTTCATCTTTCTACCAGTGTGTAAGTTTCTGACGGTAGAGCTGCAGGCAGCGCTGGAGAAGACGGGCCGCTCCAAGGAGGTGCTGGAGCTGGGGGAGGTGCTGGATACTGGCAAGCGCAGGCGAAAGATAAAATACAACACCTCGTACGTTACGTCTATCTAGGTTATACGACTTCTTTTGCATAGTTGCTGTGGTGTGGCTGTTAATGCAATGAACTAACCGGTCCAACGCTGCGCGCTAGCCAACGCTACAAACTGGTTGAACTTGACAGACTTCAGTTGGGATTATGTATAGTTAACTATATAAAAGAGAAGGATTACAAGATTGACCACTTGCAGTGTTGTAAGTGTCTATGCTTTGCCTCTGGTGCTGCAGCTGTTCTCCAGTTGTGGTTGGGAGAGCCACATCACCATAGTAGCAAAAAAATAAGATTAGTTAAGCCTAAAGTTCACTAACCTAAGTTATCCAAACCTGTATGGAGTGGAAATTATCCAGGGAACTGAAACGTCTTGAACACTAAAAATATAATGTTACTGTTTTTTTGTTTGAATTAATCTATGGGCCTGATGCTTTATTCCTCTGTTCTGGTTTCAGGGAAACACGTCTGACTGAGGCAGTAGACAACATATGTGAGGGTATCCTGCAGTATAATGTCCATGCGGAGAGGCCTGGCAGCCTCCGCTATGCCAAGGTAAAGTTAAATCTGGCCATCCCATTCGCCTTCATCTGCCCATCATAGCCATGTACCCGTGACCGTAGCTTTTTGACATGCAAACCACTTGGCACCACAGCAATCTGAACAGGAACGCACAGGGACGGAAATGGTAACAGTGGGTTTGTTTTGCGTTGCAGGGTACCAGTCAGACCATGACCACTCTGAAGAACCTAGTCGGCAAGGGAGTTAAGGTGGAACTGGGCTTGCCATACGAGCTGTGGGACGAGCCCTCTGTGGAAGTGTCGGACATGAAGAAACAGGTTTGTGTTTGTGTGTGTGTGTGTGTGCTTTCTCATTTAAAAATGTCAAAAGCTTGCACTTGGCTGTGTACACATGTACCTTACATACTTGGCCTACACATATATTTTTTTAAATATTTGTTATTCAGTGTGAGACGATGCTGGAGCAGTATGAGGAAGTGGTAGAGGACTGGTACTTCCACCATCAGGACCAGAGGCTGGAACGCTTCCTCTGCGAAACCCATGTCCTCAAGACAGCCGAGCAAGGTAGGACGCACAATCCACAGACGGGAGTTTTTGGCAATGTTTAAAGTCCAAAAATGTAACAACCCACTGGATATACTGGCTGGCAGAAGACTCAAATCGAACTAGTGCTGCTTCAGGGCTTTTCAGTGTCAGTGTGTACAAAACTCAAATCTCACTAAACACACCAGCTAGTCTCAAAAATCTCCTTGCTCTACACAAACATGCACGCACATCTTCTTGCACCCATGCACTGGGAAGACCACTATTAACCTAAAGTATGTACAGTACCTGCGAGCCTACTCATTGAAGAACCCAACCCCCTCGCTCTGCATGGAATGAACTGTGTGCCCAAACCTGCTCCTCAGTTCCTGTCGTTGGTTTTATTTTCATTTACTTTACCTTTCTCAGAATGTCTGAAGGAGGTGTGGAAGGGTGACATGGGGACCAAGGGAAGCACCGAGGACACTACAAGTGACGGTGTTGAAGAAGCAAAGGCACACGACGCAGGGGAACTATGAAGAAAACGGTTTTACAAGGGAACTGCAGCCCACAACATAAGACCTCTGTTTTACCCTTTGGCTCGGTTGGCAGTGAACGGTGTAGTGAATAACTGCACTATCCCTGCAGATACCTTGAGGAGAAGTAACGTACATTAAGACTTCATCGAACAACTGTTTTACCATTTGGCTGGGTAGTCGGCTAACAGGTCTGCAATGGATATTATTTGAAACGGTCTTTTTCTGTGACAACTTCAACACTATGCCTTGAACCAAATTATAATACTAAAGATCTTCAGTAGAGATTACACAGAGAACTATAGTGTGAGATGATGCTTTACAGTATAGACTATCCACCAAATTTGTATGAACAAGCCTTTCCTAAACTGTTGCCTTTTTATAAACTCCTTATATAATGTCACCATCTGTTTGTATTGATGTTTGATGGCAGACATTAGTATTCTCCTTTACTGAGACCATTGTTTTATTTTGTTTACAACACTACATTGCATAATGTAGCTTAGCTATTGTATGGTGTGCCAGAAGAATAATGTAACTTTTCAGTCTTTTCAAAAACGTTTAAAAAATGTTTTTGTCAAACCTGTTACTCCTTCATATGCCAGGAATTGTACGTGTCAATATTTTCTCTTGAACCTTTTTTAACAAAATGCAATATGTACAGTTTTTCATCTTGAATAAATGCTTTTCTATGACACTCAGAGTTTTGTTATTGTGGCTTCATCTGTAGTTCTTACTGAACGTGTCATCCAATAAATCAGCAAAAACCTTTTCACATCACTCAACAAATATATCATGTGTTAGGTGTTTTGTCACTGGTCAAAGGTGATTAGTCTCAGGTGCGTTCAAACCAAAAACCTCATTGCTCAGTTGCTCATTTGACACCTTTGCCTTTAAAGGTTGGCAGCATAGTCGTCAACCACATCAAAGGTAGAATTTACGAGGAACAATTTTAAATGCAGCACTGCAATGGCACATATTTCTCTACACTTTGCACTCCTGTATTTACTGTGTAACTTAGCAACGATTGAGTGCTACACTTACCAATCCAAACCTCTTTTTATGTCTTTTTCTGACTTGGCTGCCCTTGAAGCTAACTCCGGGGATCAGACATACAAACATCCAACAAACTACCCCAGTCCTAACTTTGTGGACCCTACCGGAGAAACTGCTGTTGGACAGCATAAGGTCAAGACGGTTGTTGTGAAATGTCATGAAGATAGCGTTGAGCTTGTGATGAAAGCTGATCTCTTTGGCCACGGATTGCCCGTTGAACCCACACACCTGAGGCTGGGGCCTGTCAGTAATTCACAAGATCACTGCAAAGCTACAGTATCTGGAAATGGGGCATACGTCATCAGAGCCCTACTGAGCCAGTGTGGAACAAATCTAAGGGTTAGTGTGACTCTCCATAATGTGATGTGACTGTAGGACCGTTGAGATTAGGGGGGGCATAGCCACACAGCTAAACGGGACTGCGAGTTGACCTGCACCGTATACATAAGACAATAGTTGTTAAACGCTGCCACCTAGTGGATTTATTTTGGCAATGCTTTCCCTCTCCTTTCCTAGCTGACAGAAGATGCCGTGATTTACAACAACTTGCTCCTGTACACTCCTCCACCACCCTTGCCTGGAGACGTCTTTCAAACGGCGGGTATAGCCGTCCCAGTGCACTGTGAATATAGAAGGTGTGATTGTGTCATGATCTCTAATGTCTAATATGCTGCTCTGTCGTGGTAGATGTTTGGTTGATGCAGCATTATAGTGTTAGAATATATAGTAAGCACCTACACACTGATAGTCATTTACACACTGTTGTTATCTATTTTGAAGTTTTTACATTGCACCCGTACAGTGCTGTGGCTCTAGTACAGTACAGTATGTGTACCATTTGGATTTCCCATTTGTGTTGGTGAGCAGCATTGAGGAACCAGCATTTAACCCTGCCAGCACCCTTGATAGGTGAGGCCAGTACCACATATAGTATTACAGCACACTTGCATCATGCCCATATCCAACTGAACTGTCAGCAAAGAAAAGATATATCTCTTCACAGCATGTTATTATTAGTAACAATTGTTTCATATGGCAACTGTCAATATTTGTACTTATCAGTTATTGTTGTGTTGTTGCTTACTCTGTGACTGGGTTGCCAGTTTGAAGTCGTTTTCTTCCCCTCCAGGAGGTACAGAGTAAGTAGCAGGCCATTGAGGCCTACCTGGAGTCCCCTGATCACTACCCAATCAAGTCATCGTGACTTAGACTTCCATCTCAGGCTCATGACAAGTGGGTTGATTTCAGTCTGGGTATGCTAACCAGTCTCCATTTGTTTGTTCTACAATGAGATAGCTGCCATTTGGGGAAATGCCAAATTACAAACAAAACAAATTATAATACTTTTAAAAGAATATCACGTAAATGAATGAGGTTAAATTCCTTGTGCACCTGCTGCATTCTGTCCAAGTCCCTGGTTGACAAAATTATAATGCCTCTTTAGGCTGAATAGTTATGCTTTAAAAATATTGATGATGACTTTCAGGTAATGACTTCTTTGCAAAATATATATCTAGTGTAGAATTCAAAGGCTTCATAAATATTCTTTGTTTACCATTTTATCTCTTTGCAGATGACTGGAGCAATGAGAGGAAATCGTCTGTTTACTTCCTGGGTGACATGGTCAACATTGAGGCTTCTGTAGATGTGGCCAATCATCTTCCTCTCTCTCTGTATGTAGACACTTGTGTGGCTACTCTGACCCCTGATGTGAATTCTCATCCCAGATATTCTTTCATCGATCAACAGGGGTGAGTACAGTACTGTACACTATCTGACACAGAGGTTCCTGGACACAGGTTTATTTTTTAAAAGTTGTGTTCAAGCCCCGTTGACCACAGTCTCTCCCATCAAAGTGTCCTTGAGCTGAATTGACACTGATTTCCCTACTGACCCTCAGCTCTCACTTGGGCCAGGCAAAAAAGGAAATCAATCAAGTATCAATCGTCACATTGTTATTAAATGCAACCCAATCACTGCAGAAGTCAGATCTAAGCCTCAGTAATAAGAGTGCCCCTGTTCCTCTCAGATGTTTTAGAGACTCCAAGTTGACCGGTTCCAGGTCCAGTTTCCTTCCCCGTGTCCAGGATGAACTCCTCTGGATTCAACTGGAACCTTTCCTCTTTCACGGGGATGACAGACACACTGTCAGTGCCTTCAAAATTGCTATTTGTTTTTTTGTATTGTTAAATGAGTAGATACCTGCCCGTTAATTATCAGTGAATCTCAACTGCCCTGTGACAAGACTCAGTGTGAGTTTATCATCTGTCATGTTGTCTAGATATACATAACATGTCACCTGGAAGCGGTGCCCATTTCAAAGACGGACCCAGTGAAAAAGGCCTGTTCTTATAATAACGAGAGGTCAGTTTCAATACAAGTTGTTGACTTTTGTTATCTCTGATGCACATTTAACCGCCTAACCAATGGAAGGGTCACAGAGCAGTCTGTGCCACAAAGCACGTGCTCACAACATCGAGCACACAAATGTAGCCCACAATCTCTATCTAATGTCACCTCTCATCTCTGACCTCTTTCCCTTATCACCAACAAAGATCTGTTATAAAAGGGATTATTAAAGGACCTATATATGATATTCAGCCACTAGATGTCGCAATGGAGTCAGACCATAGCAAATGTGTGCGTGCTGCGCGTCAGCCACACTAACACTAATGCACTAACATGCACGCACGGCCGGACCGGCTATCAAAACAAAGAACAGAGAAGCTCAGGTTACAACACACACAGAGGGAGTGTGACTTAATTCTCTGCTCAGGATGCCATTACTCCACTATATCTTTATATAGCAAATAGTTGTTTGCTGCCATATTAATGTTCAAAATATCGGGTATAGTACCTTTTAAAAACAAAAGGCATAATGATAAAAACTAATTTGTCTCTTTCATCTATCAGATGGAGGTCAGTGGATGGAGATAGCTATGTCTGTGAGAGTTGTGAGGATGAAGAGACCAGTAGTGCCAAACCGGCTGCTTACCAGTCCAACCACAAGATGGCGCTAAAGAGCAAAACCAGGAAAAAAAGAAATGGTATTGCTCCTGATATTAAGTGTATTAACATTTGAGCACCCTAAATGTATGAAACACTGACATTGTCTATGATTCGTGTATCTTGATCACAGGGTGATAACAAGGTGATAATTCTGGATTTTCTCTTATTCCAGATTTGCATAAGGAGACCACCTTGGGCCCTTTTGTATTTCTCCCCTGGAAAACTCTGAAAACTGGGAACCTCAAGTAGCTCTGTGGACATATTTGAGTCTAATAAAGATGGTGATGATGCTTATGGTTGTTTATTTCCAAGAATAACATGCACAGCTGAAATGTAATGGAGATCCATGAGATTCAGAAGAGGATCTAAATTGGTTGCTCTGGTTGTTTAATGGCAGACTTGTACTGCAGATGCTGAGAAAGTATCAACTCACTGGCAAGTTACTTGCGTTTTATGTGTAATGTTATTTGATCAACTAGTATGGTGTAAACTCCCTGGATGGTAAAATATTTAAAAGGATAAATCCATAGCCAATAATCTCAGACGCAACGATGGCCTAGAAGTTAAAACTCCAGAGTCAGATACGTATGAGAACTCAAGTACAATTTTCTTATTTTGCTAGGGTGTGGGTTTTGTAGTGCTGTGTTCAATGTGGAAAGAAGCTTTTCCCGCTAAAAAACTGTTTGAAAAGGTTACCAACAATCCAATTTGGCAACTGATTTAAAATGATCTATTTGTCACCAGTGCTCCCTGACTAATAGGCTTCTCTGTCTGGAAACATCTCCGATGTGATTCAGTTGAATTGTTCTACCACGTGTGAATTACAAGAAATCTGATAGTCCAGTCTGCAGTCAGTTGTGATTGCTCTCGCTTTGGTAGCTTTTATCTGTGCCATTCTAGCCTCTGCCTTTTCTTGTTCTTTAGCCTACTAGTCACACGATGGGTCTGGAAAGACAGAGAATACAGTCTCTACTAACACTCTGTCTCCTTGTTGTTGTAGAGGTTGTGGCCAAAATCACCCAGAGATGTTCAGTTAGAGAGGATGAAGAACCGTTGTGCGGAAGTTCAGATGTCAACCAGGCAGGTTGTGACGCTCTTAGCTGTTGCTTTGATGGACAGCAGTGTTTTTATGGTCTGTTGTCTTTCATGTAAAAATCTCCTTCCTGCTGGAATTGTTCTCGTGGACAGAACAGTTGCTGACAATGAACCTTGATCATTTCCCTCTGCACTGTTTCATATCACGTAAACATAAAAGCCATACAGCTATCATATCTGTGTCTTCTTTACCATCTTAAGTTGTTCTCTTCCTTAGTAGCCCTCCACTACACAAAGTTATGGTCAGTTTGTGGTGGTGGCCTCCAGAGACATCACAGAACCTGACTTACTGAAAGGGCCTGACTATGACCAGGGCATTTTTAATCACTTGTCCCACATATTGAGACGGTGTCCCGCATTTTAAAGTCAAACCACTGCAGGACGGGACGCTTTTCCCAAATCTGGCGGTTGTCCAATGGCCGTGAAGAAAGCAGGGGAAGGCTGTCATCACGGGGCTGCGTTTGACGTGAATCAAACTGCGCACACACGGGTTCAAGTGCAGGTTAACCTGCGCCGCGCATCAACGGTGGAAAATCGCGACTGGCAAGCCTGTGTAAACGAGTCTAAACAGATAGACATTACATCAAAATTTCAAAATTGCACGTCGATTGGCCAGAGGTAAGTACTGACGATGAATCAAACTCTCTGTGTGTCCTGCTGCATTTCTTTGAAATTCTAGCATCTTCGTCAGATTACAGATGATTTGAATTTAATCAAAAACCTTAGTAGTCTAAAAATGAATAAGAAGAAACAAAGCAGAACGCTACTTTGCTTTGGATGCGTGAAAAAAGAAACACTTTTTATAGACTGGAATTATGGGTCCACCCGGTCGTAAAGTCCCTCCAGAGGCCTGTGTACGTTGAGGTCCGCATCCTGAACAAGACGGATTCAACTCCGGTCCTGACCCTGCAGGTGTGTTGGGCAACCTCTTCCCCTAACCCCCCCCAATAGCCTGCCCCCCAGTGGAGCCTACTTGTTCAAGGGTATGTAAACAAACATCTCTGCTCGCTGCATTTAAATGGTTATTGTGAACTTTGTTGGCTCAGTGCTGATTGTTTCATCCGGTGTCTTGTGGATGAAGAACTCGGGCTGAATCGTCTGTTCGGATTAAATGCAAGATCTACTCGTATTAGTAAAGATGCAGAGTTCTATTCCCAAGTGCTGCATTATGCATTTTAGAAAATGGTCATAAGATAAGGTTTGTCATACAATATCTCTGATATAAAGGACCAAATCTGTGAAACATAAAATGTTCGACATCTAAGGTACCTACAATAAAAAGTAATGTATTGTGTTTTAACTCTTCATATAGAAATGTTGAGCATGTCCTTGTATTTATTGGCATATAGAGGACTCACAGAGGACTGGATTTTGTTTTGGATCTGGACCTGTGTTGCATTCATTTCCTTAGGTGCCCCTGTGACACCTGACCCGTTATATAACAGTGGGAGGGGCCTCTGGACCTCCTAACCCCGCCCACTACAGGAGATTTGTCTTCTGCATGTTCACCTTGGACAAAGTATCTCTACAACATCAGAAAGACAAGGTAAAATGCTTTGTCAAAAGTCGTGCCACAGACAAAGTGAGAGTTTCATTTGTATTCATGAAATCCAGAACATTTTCCATTCTGCTCCTTTTTCTAAACGTTTTGTCTAACTTAAGAGCGCAATCAATGTCCAATGTCTGTTTCATTACTATGATGCAATTTGGGCAACAAAGACATTCGATTATAAAGTCTTCTGTGAGCTCCAAGACAGACTTGCAAAAACAGCTGCTCTGTTTCATTCATTCAACAATTTCACGTGTTTTCCACAAAGACATTATAGTGCAATACCCAAATTCTTCTTCTGAGGATTTTGGCCCAGTGAGGGAGGTGATCTTCCGACTTCCTCGGGTCAAAGTCTGAAAGAAGATGCCTGACGTAAAGCCCATGTATGTCCCTGGACAGTATGTCAATAGTCTCTCTGTTATCCCCTCACACGCTCTCTACATTGGAGAAGGTCAGGGGCGAGGGAATGTGATCTCCTTGAAGATATCCTTAGGAGGTGAGGGAATGACGGTCCCAGGAATTGAGGGGAACATGCAAGATAAAATTCCAAGTTGATGTTAGAGCTACTTACAATCTCCAATCCGTAATATTCTCAAGTTCTGCCCACCTGACCGTTCCTCTAGCATTGTAAAATGTGCACTTCCCCCCATTGTTTTCCTTAGTTGTAACTTCAGAAGATGCTGCTGTCGTCAGGGACGATAAGGAGAATCCGCAGAACTTGAGGTCGACGGAATTTTAACAAGAGGAGCTGGGAGAGGAGGGTATGACTGCTGTGGGACGGTGTCGTCATATTGTCACGGCAACAGTAAAATGTGTTTCCTTTCTATAGTTCTTCTGTCCCAGGCCAGTCAGTCCAGCAGTAGCCTATACCATCAGTGTACCATCAGTATACCTATACCATCAGTGTACCATCAGTATACCGTCAATGTACCATCAGTGTACTACCAGTGTACCATCAGTGTACCATCAGTGTACTACCAGTGTACCATCAGTGTACCACCAGTGTACCACCAGTGTACCATCAGTGTACCATCAGTGTACCATCAGTGTACCACCAGTGTACCACCAGTGTACCATCAGTGTACCAGCCCCAGTGCTTCAGGACCCCGGAAACCACAATGCAGACTGGAGATATAGAAATAAAAGCATTTTCTACATCTGGTGTCCTCACACTCACATTCACCCCATGCTGCTTTACTCTGTGTCTTCAAGCGTAGCCAATCCATCAAATTAGATGCCAATGTGTTGTGAAATCTGCTCCAGTTCTGTCATGATAGCTTCATGTTGACTTTTATAATTACAGCTCCACAGTATTGTTTGTTATGGTTTCACTTGCTGCAGGGTGTGATGTCTGGCAGTGCGTACCACCTATGCGCCTCAAATTGTTTTACAATACATTTTTGTATAATTTCTACAGATAGTTTCTGTTATCAATTTGGTATCTTGTTGCAATCTTGTTAATCAAATCGTTATTAAAAGGTGATAATTTTCCACCTTGCCCCAAGGCACTCTCTTGTGTCTCTGTACGTACACTGCCAAAACGCGATATTGACACACAAACGTGCCATTTCTTCCTTCAATTTACTTTATTGCACTTGTCCTGCGTCCAAGGATAGCATTTCCAAACTGCACTGTAACTACTTGACACACACACCTGGGGAAACATTCCTCCAGGGAAGTCATCAATCAGTTTTATGGCCTTCTCTGGGAAACTTCCCCGCTCTCCGGTCCACTGTCTTCGTCTCCACCCCCCCCCCCCTCCCTCTCTTTCTCTTTTTTTCTTCTCTCTCTCCCTCTCTCTCCTTTTT
>OMKK01011694.1:2122-33890 GCA_900302305.1 Polymixia japonica | reverse complement strand
ACACACACACACACAGACAAACACAAACACACACACAGACAAACACACACACACACACACACACACACACACACACACTGAATCATAGCAGGGCACACCAGCAAGTTTGCTATATTTAACTGTATAAAGCACAACCCCGGGAACGCACATTTTGACTAATATTTGCATTTTCGAGCCATTCTAATAGTAAAGGCTCATTCCAGGATAGAAAACGTGCGCCACTAGGTACGTCACGCCGACAACACGCCGAACAGGAAGTTGTTTCAAAAAGGTATTTACTAAGCATAGGCTACTTATATATTTTGTATACTGATTTCAAATCAATGCATGTTTCCGATTAACAAATACATGATTTAAAGTAGTACACCTGTAACAGAATAGATAGACGTTTAAACACTTCTAACTGATTGGAAGTTAGTCTGCCACATGAACCACCGCTTTACTGACTGTAGCCTACTGTTTGTCAGCGACAGAAAATCCCAAAGCTGTACCATCTATACATCTGTAACAATACTGTTCCTTGCAGTTTTGCTTGCATACAAAAAACTCACTTGCATAAATAATGTTTTTTGATTGAGCTGGTAAGCTGGGTGCAACACTTTGTTTTGAATTGCCGACATAAGCAGCATATGGCAGACCTGTATGCATCCCTGTCTGCGCGATCGCGATATGTATATTTCACTGCGTGAAGATGTGTCCTCTCTTAAGCTTTTTTTTTCTTCAGTTAAGCGGCAACAGCAAATGTCTAAATGCTTTGGTGGTCTCAGGACATTCATTTACTTTGCAAGCTCAAACGAGACAGAACGGTCCATTCTCTTTTGTTTACCCTAAATGTTATGCTAACCTCGTTCCCAGGCTTCATCTCACAAGGGAGGAGTGTTATGTTCACATTTTAGGCCTCCCTTATTGATCATTTTCCTGTGGTGCTTCAGTGTTCAAAATTACGCCAGAGAGGCCATAAGAGTTTGAAATGTTCCACTGAACATTTTCTTCCCTCCAGTGCCTTCAGAATGGACCCCAAACGCTTTGATATCGATGCTCCCCGGTGGGACCAAAGTACATTTACTGGCCGACTGAAGCACTTCTTCAACATCACAGACTGTCGAACTGCCCTGCTGCCGGATACTGCACTGGACCAGGCTAAAGAACTGGTGCAGAGCTGCAGGTATTGAGATGATGCTTACCTATCCATAACATATGTCTGGATGAATGCAATCTGGAACCATCTGAATATAAAGAGTCTGATGAATTATAGTGTGTGTGTGTGTGTGTGTGTCTGCATGTGTGCGTGTGTGTGCGTGCATGTGTGTGTGTGTGTGTGTGTGTCAGAGCAGGCAGTCTCCCTCCAGGCACCACGGAGCAGCAGTTGTTCTATGCTAAGAAGCTCTATGACTCCGCATTCCACCCGGACACCGGTGAACGCATGAACCTGATTGGACGCATGTCCTTCCAGGTGCCCGGTGGCATGGCCATCACAGGCTTTATGCTGCAGTTCTATAGGTGAGCCCATTAAGTTCACAGAAGGCACAGGAATCATATTGCATGCTACACAACTATAACAACAGATGCCTGGCCTGCTATAGCACAGTGTTAGGGGTTCACGTGTGCGTGTGCTTGTGGTGTTCTGCAGGACGGTACCAGCAGTGGTGTTCTGGCAATGGGTGAACCAGTCTTTCAATGCCCTGGTCAACTATACCAACCGCAATGCTGCATCACCTATCTCCAATGTGTAAGTAATTACAACAGCTCTCCCATCATTAAGTGATCCTAAAAACAAAGGTAAATGAATGACCACCTCTGGGGTAACCTTTGTCAAAGCTGATGTGCAATTGTTTTGCAAACTTTTTCACTAATAGCTACTCTGGTCTACAATGTAGTACTTTACAACATCCATGTGACTCGGTGACATATATTAAGACATCAAGGCATCAGGGTAGTACATATTTACCAATACAACATTTTCATCTTTTGTGCTTTTCTGTGACAACAGGCAGATTGGAGTGTCTTATGCGACGGCTACAAGCACTGCCCTGGCCACAGCTGTGGGTCTCAACCTCTACACAAAGGTAGGGATTTGACAACAGAGTTTGACACTAGACCCATAAGGCTGTCTCACTTAATAAGAGCAGTAAAGGCTCACAAAACTCATATGCAGCTTTTACTCAGTTTGGTCTTATGGTGTTTCTGAGCCTGGGTTTGGTAGGCATGCCGTATAGTAGACAAGAATAAGAAGCACAACTTGTACAGAATGGTGTTTATGGACATACAAGATTGTTATAAATTGTACTACTGTCTGTAAAGGGTCCCATCTTTTGTATGGTCTATAATCCCCCCCCCCAAGAAACTACCTCTGAGCCACACACCCCTCCTTGATGCCCCCCTAAAGGGAGGACTGACATTTCATATGCCACATCTTAGCAAAGCCCACCATTAATCATGTTGCGTCGTGTCATGACCTCACTGTCTGACGCCGTGTCTGTAAACGTCTCACCGTTGTGATTAGCCGACTGCCTAGTTACTGCCCGTCTTCCGCATGTACCCCCCTGTCCAGAGAGCCCCTCCCCTGGTGGCCCGCTGGGTGCCCTTTGCAGCCGTGGCCGCAGCCAACTGTGTCAACATCCCCATGATGAGACAACAGTGAGTACCTCTGCCGCGCGTACATACGTGAGCGCGCGCGCGAATGTGTTGGTACGGATGCGTCTTTTGTCTCTTTCCATAGGGAGATTCTCAATGGCATCGCTATCACAGATGAGAATGGAAATAAGCTGGGACACTCGAGGGTGAGCGCCCATGAAGCACACACTGACAACTGACCTCACGTATTTATTAGAGCTTCCTTTAATTAAATGACCCCCCCCCAATCTCCCACTGACTTTACCTCCTCTGGCCAACAGAAAGCTGCCATCAAGGGCATCACGCAGGTGGTCATCTCTCGTGTTACCATGGCAGCCCCTGGCATGAGTAAGTTGTTAGGACTGAGGCTGTGGTATCATTACCTTCATATGGACATCTGGCACTCAGTGGTATCTCGTTTAGCATTCAGTCCCACAACTTTTACATTTTCCATCCCCTCTGCTCCACAGTCATACTGCCTATCATTATGCAGAGACTGGAGAGGTATAAATTCATGCAGGTAAGCTGTGTGTGTGTGTGTCAAACAATTTAGTGTTTCAGAGAGTTCTTTCATGTGTTTGTATGTGCAGATTAGGTGGTACAAATGGGTAACATTTTGACTTTTTTGTTTCAGAGAATCACATTCCTTCATGCACCGCTGCAAGTGATGATGGTGGGAGTGTTGTAAGTGACATAATAGCCTCACTGGTCGATAGTACATACAGTGCATTCTCATTGATCTTGAACAGTGCTGTGAAAAGCATTGGGGTCAGTGGTGCATCTTCTCTTTTCTGATCTCTTCCAGCCTTATCTTCATGGTGCCAGCAGCCTGCTCACTTTTCCCACAGAGCTGGTAGGTAAAATGGCTGCCAATAGAATCAAATTAACTTGGTCTATATTGTGGTTAAATCTCTATTTGCAGTTGAGAATTGTGGAAAAACTTCAACTTAGACCCGAATGCTTATCTCTGCTGACACGCTCTTAGATGTGTAGGTGAACATAAAAGTGTGTGTGTGTGTGTGTTTTCTCTCTAGTTCCATAGCTGTGTCAAAACTGGAACCAGAGCTGAGGAACTCCATTGTGTCTCAATATGGAGACAGGGTGCAATATGTCTACTTCAACAAGGGGCTGTGATGAGACACACAGGGGTGGTAGTGCCTCCACATATACTTCATTGTGCTCCAAACTTATGTAAAAATGAACCTGTTGCACCTCCCACCCAGTGATCCAGAAAATGTATTTTGCAATAATTTTCTTGATGACTTGATCTCAGCGAGTTATAGGTTTACAAGGTTCTACAAAGTTCATGTTTATACACGCCGATGTTTCGTATTGTCAGATTGAGATTATGTGCATGAAGAATGAGTACAACTTGTCTCTAAGAAAGCTTTAACTGATATGACACTTTTTACATAATCACAAAGACGGTGCTGTGACAGCAGGGACCTTGACATTATCCATAGTTGCTGTTTTACTGTGAGGTAAGTTGATGGCCTGTATTGCAAGTGCAGCAGTGCTTCCCAGGCAGTAACCTGTGTCTATGTCTCGCTCCAAGCTCAGTTCTTTAGTTAGCCTTTTATTCATATGGCACTTTTTTAAAATACTCCATTCACTCAGATTTTGCACTGTAATTTTAAGTGCTATACAGGTATAGTTATTCATTACTGATTCACGCTGACTTCAGCACAAAGCTTAAGTCTCACTCCTGCATACATTTGGTATACAAACTACCTGTCCCTCGCCTTTTTGTTTAAGTTTCAGTCTCTAGTCAGGGCGTGTGTTGGGAGGGAGGTACTGTACTTCTGTGACCATATAGATCCATAACAAATACTGTGAAAGACCAGAAATCTATATAGGTATGTGTAGGTAGCATTTAATGACAATGACAATATTCAAGTATGAATCAACTGACTACTTAAGAAACATGGCCTGTCCGAGGACAAAAAGGAATGAACGGTCAGTTGAAAGCACACTCCTCTGGAAACCGTTTTCAAATACAGGTTCATCAAAAATATGACATGCGACGCATTTGTTTTTTTTACTATGCCAATAATTTATATACAAAGAAAACAGCAGAATTCACTGCTGGGGAAACTGACGGCGAGGGATTTTCCCCACCCACAACTGTGCCCACCAAACCAAACACTGTTGCAATAATAAAATCTCAATGGTGATTGTATCACAGAGTATAAAACACTGAATAGCATTCAATAGCAAAAACAAGGTTATTCTTTCAGTGGATGCCATATCTGCATCAAATATACCGCCAAGAACAGAGAGCCCTCAGAGTTAGCGGAGACTGAGGGATAGTGAGGTGAGAAGCCTCAACACCCCAAATTCTGATATTCCCTCCTAAAAGTCCTATGTTCAGCATTGAAAACACTGCATTTACTTTGCAATGTGGAGGAAGAAAAGTTTGGTTGGTTTTTTTTTTTTTTTTTTTTTTTTTGGAGAAATGTGTCCACGTTGTACAAAAAGGTCATAGTATTTATCCCAACCCATCGATGGAGTTAATTCCAAAAAAGCCTACAGCTTCTGCTTCTTCTTGGCTGGTTTGATGGGGGTGATCTCCTCCTCTTCCTCATCATCATCCTCCTCTTCAGACAGGTCAGACTCCTCGGCCTCTGAGGCTATAGGGAAACAGAAGACAATGTAAAAAGTGAAGATTTCACTTTCTAATGAAATAGTCACAAGTATAGTCAAGTCAGAAGAAAAATTGAGATATATCAGTATTTTCTAGTATAAATTTAAGGTATGGCAGAACCTTAGGATATCCAAATATTATTGCATCACAGCTATTCTAGTGTTGTGGGAGTCTGGTGATTCCTACTTAGATTGTTGTATGGTTTAATATAATTGAATGCAAATGTTGCTTTGGGCTGTATACAGTTAACAGACACCTAACAAAAGGTTGTCTCTGGCTAGGTAAATGGTGTTCTTCAAAGTTTCTCAAAATGCACTGCATAAACCTTTCTCTCTTGGTGACTTCTGTTAACAGTAACATACTACTCAGGACACAAAAATGATATTCACTGGAATACTCCCATTTTGAAGCACACGCCTGCCCATAGCCGTTTTGAACTCTAGACAAACTTAATACTAGGCCCCGTAGTATTCAATCAGATTTGTGTCAATATAATCAAACAAAACTTCCTAAATATCAAATTCAAATTATAAATTTGAGAGAATAAAACTTGAAGCAAAAAATAAAGTCATCTCAAAAGTAAAACTTATAACTTGCAAACTATTGGTCTTTTACTTTCTTGATAATATGTCCTTTTGTTTACAGTTCCCTCTGCTTCTTTCTCATTGATCAGAATTTTGCCCTCATTGTCAGCTTTGTGGTTACGCTGCCAGCTCTGTCATTTGTGTTGCCTGAGTTTCTTTGTAGTTCTGACACAAACCTCATTTTCTGTAGACAACAATACAATGTTCATTACCACATTGGTCAAATTAAATGGCGTTTTCGACCTGGACCTGATTTCCCTATTGGCTCTGTTATATGTCAATGGCTTTGCTATAGCGGTACTAACGAATTCAGTTGTGGATTGCCATCTCCGATACTGTTCTTCAGACCAATAAGACCAAAATCACCCAAAACATTTTTACTAGAGAAAGGTATAAACAAAATTACAACATGTGTTGGATGTGATCCTTATGTTAAGAAGACATCTGCAGCTCGCATCACAGCACCGCAGCGACGTCATGTGCAAACAAGCTATTGGTCGGCCATGTGTTGGAGTTTCCCCATTGGCTGATGTATCCTTTTTAAATTAAAATCCCTCTAGCGACAAGGCTTTTGGCCATGGTCCAGCCATATACTAGGTTTTCACCTAGTCTTGTTTAATAACATCCATTTACAGACATGTATCACTGCAGGATGAGCATCGCTGTTTTGAAAAGGACATGTTTTGGGTGATTTTAGGATAGATTTGGAGGACAGTATTGGAGACTAGTGACCTGAGCCAACTCACGTCCAACAAGTGCTGCTATAACAGAGCAACTGATGAAATTTTGGTCAGAGCTGATCAGTATAATAGGAAAAGGCCCAGGTCAAAACAGGCCATAATTATCCTTTAATATAGTACCAGTTGCTGGATGCCATGGACAAATTGAATATGTTTGGCCCTAGGCCTGTTATTACCAATGAGGTGTAAACCGCTGACAGTGACTGGTCCTGTCCCAGACCTGAGACGGATGGTCACTGGGGCCTTCAGCTCAAACTCTCCTAGACTCACCTGAGGAAACGAGAGTTAAAAGATTAGGGACAGGAAAGCACAGGTTCCGTTGACATACTTTTAACATGTAATTGCAATATGTTAGCGTGGCAATATATACTGGTAATCATACTATACCATTGGCAGACAGTTGATATGAAGGTGGGCAATAGGTACTGAAATAGTCTTTCCTTGGTGGTTCATGGCCGTTACCTCCACAACATTACTCTCTTCCTTGGCACCCTCTCCAAGGCAAACCTGCGGTCACCAGAAATCAATTCAGTCTTTGCATTTAGCTTGGTTTTACTCGCAGATTGGTGGCGATATGGTCAGCTCAAAATATGACTTTACTGCTAGATTCATGTCACAATGGACGTGGCCTAAAATATAGCCTTGTAATTATTACATTGACACGTGACAACGACTTGCTAAGATACCCAGTTGTAGTAATGTTACACATTATATATCGAATATATCATCATAAATTGTTACATTTTGAGTGGACTTAATAATTAGTTATATTGTGGATACAGTCCATTGCACACCAGATGATCTGGTGACCTTATCAACATATTAACTACAACTTTTAAATTGCCATTGCATATACCGTTCGTAGTTCAAGAAAGTGCTCCAAATCCTCCTCTTCGTCCCCTTGGAAAGTGTAGAACGGTACTTTAGAGGAGAGTTCACAGCCTGGAACGGTACAAACGTTACATTTTGTTTATATCATGTTCATCGCTAATACACAATGGCAGTGTTTAATATGTGGTACAGGATAATATTAAAATAAAAGTCTCAGAATGTTTAAACAAATCATTTTCGCTGCGAGATTCACACCGTGAAACCCACGTGTGCGACAACCTGGCTACACCAAAATCAATGCTAGGTCAACTAGCTTAGCAGGCTGTATTAAAATGTACTTACTGAAAAGGTAGTTTTCCAACTTTGATTGACCCATACCGCCTATGTCTGAGGATTCATCATCATGGAAAGACATTTTGTCTAAAACTAAATTTACCTGGGCTCTTTGCTAAATGAACCCTCCACAAAAATAACAAGCGCGTCGCACTTAATGTGCGTCTCTGCCTGGTCATCAATGTGCGCCACCCACAATGGAAACGTTACAATACTTTTGACACAACCTTCCTTTTTTAAATTAAAGTGTTATGTTTCGGAAGTATAAATATGACTGAAAAAAGCTTGTAAACAGTAGTTGATTGAAAATGAAGAGGAGGTTGAAATAAAACGTCAACTGGATCGACATCTTATCCCAGGATTCTGGCTAAGGTTTTGTGCAAGATAAATAATACAAAGTAGTAACATTTAACATGGTTTATTAATTTTCAATGATATCTTACATACAAATGTTACATAAATTGTTACTTTATTACCCCTCCCCCCCAACATTGTATAATCAAAATGTACAATCGAAGCCCTTTCTTTCAATTCCAGCCTATATCTATCAAATCAAGTTGGCAGAGTAGAAAGAACAAGCATCACATAGACAGACTGCAAAATGAACCTCGGAAACGTTGTCATCTCAAGATGGTGACTTTCACACCTCATTGAGACAGCCATGAATGATGGCTGTACAAAACAGGGCATGGTAGCTGACATAACAAGGCTTGCACTTGTTAAGAAAAACATACTGCTGAAGACAAATTCAGTAAACATATACAAAATAATAACACTTTTGTAATTAACAGTGTTTACAGACTGTCTATGCAGTTGATTATGCACATAGAGGTGGGTGGCATGCTTCTTCCCCCTATGTAACATAAGATGAGGTTATTCTAATGGCTGCCACAGCAAATCCAATACACCTCATGCACATCATGAATGTACAGTATTAAAACATCACATTGGCAGGCAGCTACTGAAGAGCATGAACAGTTGATCCTCATGTAACCAACAGAAGAACACTCCATTTATGGTCAAAGTGCTTTTTTTTTTTTTTTTTGCTTTTTTTTTTTTAAACTCTGTAGATTTACAAAAAGAAATGGGAAACACGTTGGAGTATAAAACATTTAACAGAGATACGAAAAGGCCTTGGAATAATATTCGTTCCAAACCCCAACTCTTAGTACAGTGGAGCAGGAGTCAGTGCCACTTTGGTGACGGGATTTAATAACCTCATTAATAGCAAAGTGTGCTATCCAAGGCTTTACTGAGAGAACATTCATTCAAGAGTGTGCAATGTTGTAAACAATGCAGGAAGGAATGCAATCGTCAGATGTGACATGAGTATTCACTGCTACCATGCCAAGCAAACAATATATGTTTGGCATCTGAATGTGTAGTTAACACTGCAACCTCTTAAATATAGCCCAGATCACCCACTGCTTAACCTTTCAGGTATCAGGTTAGTGGTTATTGTGAGGACCTGAGCAGCTCTACTACAATGGAGGTGTTGAAGCTTCCATCAGCTCAATCATAATTGTCTATGTGATTCCTAAAAATTATTGCTCATCATATACCATGACAAATATTTGTTAGCCTCCATTTTCAAATGTTACCCTTTTTATGCTATATACTTCATCTGAATGTCCCAGCTCTTGTTTTTCATTAGTCCCAACTATCACTGAAATTTGTCATTTGGGCTTTTAATTTTTCAAAAGGTAACCAGATCTTCCTGTGGCTAAACTTGACATTATACACTTAACGATTGAAAACAAATTTATGGGGTGGAAAGGAAAAAAACAACAAAAAACAAAATCATGACCCTTTGTAATGTATCACTTTCCATTACTTTTAACCTTAGTGTCCTGTGTCAGGTTATGTTTTCTGAAAACTTTCTGTGATGTTCTGTGCCTGTTGGATGGAGCAGATGGGCTACTGATAAGACATTTGACAGCTAACGCCAGGGAATTGTCACCAAACCGTAGCTGCATCTTACCGACACAGGTTAGAAAGCCACGAAGCAGGAACAAGTCCCTGTGACACTGGGGTCTGCAATATAAAACTAAAATTCAAAGGCAGCGAACCAGAAGGCAATAGTTAAAAAGGGAAAACTTGTTAGCTATTAAAAATGTATGGTCAAAAGCAAAGCACTGAATAGGAATAGGCTGAGAACCATGTTTGTTAACCAATGGAAGCTTCTCTCTCACTTTCCAAACGTCTACTTCTACTCAGGTGTATATTCAGAAGACCTCCTACTTGAGTCTTCAGTAGTCTCAACAAATGCTCGTCTTTGCGGGTCTGCTACATCAACTATTGAGGACTAACAAACCACCACAAGCCGTATTTGTCCACCCTTCATATGGATGCACAGCATTTTATGGCATGTATATGCCAGTTACATCACTTCCTTTTTTTTTGTTAGAGACATGACTCTTAAAACCAGGAGAAAATTATAATATACTTTAGGCCCCCTATCCCCAGTCCTGTTGCTGTGTCAGTGGAAAAAAACCCCACAGTGTACTGATGTAAGGCAAAATCTCACATAACACCTTCTGAGCCATATAATGGTGTCCTATTTTCAGCTGCATTAGTTCTCTATGTCAAAGGGGGTGATTAGCAGCAGGACATAAGGGTAGCAGGGTACTACCTGAGACACAGGCTGCCTTCATTCCACACCTCTGCCTCTGTGTATTTCAGGTACAAAGGCCTTGCAATACGGCACGTTGGCCATATCATTGTGGCAGCTACCGAGTTAGATAATAAAGGCTTATAGAGTCGTAGGCTGCCTCCTGGGGCTACATGGGTAGAAGTAGACACCCCTGAATTCAATACTGGAGGGCAACTCTTCCATGTTGGCTTAAATCAGCCGACTTACTGAGACTGTAGATGACTTTTTGTCTTTTCACCTTGGATTCTTTGAATCCAGCAGAGCCATAACATCTTGGAACAGCACCAGAAATCTGTGTGACTGCTGTGCTTCTATACACAATCTAAAAATAGGTTATCTCGGGCTAGCCCAGATGGTTATGTACTATAAAATCATCACGGAAGTTTGTCTCATGAAGGTAGAATGTTGAAAAGCCTTGTTGACTCTCCCTCTCTCTTTCTCCGTGTTCAGAGCTGCGGTTGTAGCATAACATTTCCTCAGAGGCTGCGCCCCATAATGATGATGTCTTTGGGAAAGCCCTCCATTTTAGCAACCTCGAAGCAGCCCAGCTTACTATAGAAGTCCAACATCCTTTTATCAGTCTGACGTACCTCACAGAAAACACCATGGGACCCTGGAGGTGATAGACAAAAACAGAGACAGAAAGAACGGCAGTCAGCAAACACGGAACATTCTGTATGTGAAGGATTTTAACACCATGTAAGTGCAACATAGCTGAATATGCTATAGTTGTCTGGATATAGCTTGGATGAGGCAAGTGTGAACAGTTTCTCTGGTCTTTACCTCTGATTGTAGCATCTCCGTTAACGGCGTTAGTGTTTTAGTAATAGACTTAGTGATTAGATAAATAATAATACCTTATTAAACAAGACTAGGTCAAAACCTAGTATATGGCTGGACCGTGTATGGTCAATGTGCGAAGTTGTGGCCAAAAGCCTTTTCGCTAGAGGGCTTTTAATTTGAAACGGATACATCGGCCAATGGGGAAACTCCAACACTCGGCCGACCAATGGTGTAACTTCATCACTCAGTCAGTCAGCGAGAGACAGACATTTGTGTTTATAGGGCTGGCCTCGCTATTGCAGTCCAGCCAAAAAAAAGAAACATCCTGTCAACTTAAAAGATGTAAAGTTGAGTGAAAACGGAAGACGATGACACCGCAGGTCAATTTGATATTCTAAGGAAAATATTGCTACATGTAACGGTGTGAGAAGAGGGACGAGCCCTTAGAAACATCAGAGAATAAAACTGAAATAATGCTAGTGTTCCCTTTACTGATAGTTCTTACTAATAGACCATTTACCCTAAACATTTCAATTCTCATTCTGCTAGATTTAAGTGGGACTTTCTACTGACCATGTCATCTTGGGAACTCGTTCAGCCTCTTGGGCCAGTTCTAATCCAGTGCAGGATTTACACACACACACTGACATAGAGCTGACATATATAATATCCCAAGAGAGTCAATGTAATATTCATTTTTTCAGTATAATGTCACACCATTATATCGGCCTTGAACCTACTGAACCTATAGATAGCGCAGCAGAGATATTAACCAAGACAAAGAAAGGACAGCACATCAGCCCTGTCGTAGACACCCTGCCCCGTCTCTCTCTGCCTCTTTTGCATGTTCGAGGCCTTTTAGTTGTGTATTAGTCAAATAGTTTTGTGTCTTTTGACATGTGATTGCTTTTGAATGAATTTCGCCTTTGTAGATCCTCCTCTGCAAGACTTTAAAACAAGCCTAAGGTTTCATTTAGCAAGTGGCGACACAAGTTTCTCTTTTGATGCAAGGAGACTCCCAAGTATTCCTGCCCCAAAGTAAGACTCAAAGGCCTCTTTTCAAAAAGAATCTAAAAGTGTTTACTCTGGCCTATGGTGGACCTATATCTCCCTGTTCCTCTCTTGTATACTTTCAGTATTAACTGTGTTATTTTGCTTATTGTGATCTGAATGTATAGTCTTCGTCTTGCATTAGTTATAGTAGAAGTGGTAGTAATTGCTTTTGTTATCAATGGTGGCTGCAACCTACCATTGGCCTTGATGGAAGAAAGCAAACATCCCATCATGCTCTTGGCTACACTGGGGTCGGTGACTTTGGCGTGAATGTCCACCTTGATGAGAGAAGGGAAGTTGGAGAGGAAGGACTCTGGTAGACCCTCTTCCTCTTCATGGAAGCTCAGCATCATCTTCTACAAGGATGAGAGACAGACAGTGATGGTAATGTAAAAATGTGCTGCATTGATTCAAAATGGGGAGCATAAACATGTGCCACATGGTGTAGAGATTGTAACAGGAAGAGGTGTGTTTTTGTCGTACCTCGGCCTCTGAGAGGTCCTTCTGACAGTCAGGTTTGTGGTATTTCTCTTGCATGAAGGGGATCCAACTCAACTTGCACTTCTTGATGAAAGGCTTGACATCTACTGTACCAAGAGCATAACCACAGATGCCTTCCTCATCTTCTAGCACAAAGCCATAGTCTGGACTCAGAGACAGGAAACCTCCTACTAGCCTGTGAACAGAGAGGAAGAATTTAGTCAGTCGTGTTTAATTGACACTTCACAGGGTTCCAACACATTTTTTATGTCAAGATTCAATACTTTTTTACAGACACAATTTCTCGAATGAAAAAGAGAAAGATGCATGCTTATAGGCTAGACTCTATCATTCCACACATGAAAATTATCCTCACAACAAATGGTACAACAAATCTATCAAGCGACAAAGCATCTATGGAAAATCTGTAGTCATCTGTGTATTGGGACAGAACAGTATTTCTCTAGACTTCTCCAGACCTGTACAGGTAACCTGACTAAAGAGAAAAGTCCCAGCCAAGGCTTTCCTGAGGAGACGTATACTAGAGTGCATCTCCATGTCTTACCTGTCTCCTATTAGATCTGGATCCTGCTCAGGGAACGGGACTTCCTCTATTCCTTCAGAGTACATCTCTTTGCAGATTTTATAGATTGCAGCCTTTAAAAAAAAAAAAAAAAAAAAAAAGAACAGACCAACACAACTGCCATTAGAGAGAGTTATGTGATACATACAGAATAACTAGCCCCCTTAAGGCACCCTCCAACTGTGCCCTATTAGAGCCAATTCAGCCCCAACAAGGCCAAACAGAGTGTCAAAGAGCACGTCTTCAGATTTCTGAAAAATGCCTTTATATTCAGCACATGACGAGTTGGCTGACTATACTGTACAGAATGGTTAAGCATAGTAGCATGGCAAATTAACTTCAAAGCACTCACTGCTTGAACTAGGCCAGCACTGCTGGGAATACTAGCTACTAGCCAACAACACTTCACCAACCATACATACATACATACATACATACATAATGTAATGGCTATAAACGTTTCCTTAATTCACTTATTTCACTTGACAGGAAGCATGTACCATGAACAACACCAACATAATGCGCAATATCATAAAATGTATTAGACATAATTTATACTGATGCCCAATAACTGTATTGTAGGGTGATAGACCGAGTCTTGGCAAATATAATGGACATGCACACAAACGCACATACACACATCTTACCTCATCTTTGGGGAAGTATGGCCTTATGGAATAGATTTTGGAGGTTGGCATTGAGGGTGGAGGTTGGTAGAACAGATCGTTTGCCCCATCTATTGGCAACAATCGCTGTGGGTATCAAAACAGAGAGGTTCAGTTTCCCTGAGACCAGGTGCTGGGCTGGCCTTGGCTGACTGCCTCACCGTCCATTTGCTGCAGTTGAGTCACTGTCAAACCAAAAGGAGCTGAGGAAAACAGTGTTCCACACTGACAAATACTACAAAATACTGTATAAAGATGCAATATATCTATATGTTAAATGACTCTTGTTCCTTGTTGATTTGACAGCGGACAACAGCAGCAAATAATTAGACACCTTTCTGACTTTTGCTAAAAGAACATTGCGCAAGAGGCAAATTCATATTTGTTTTTTTCAAGTAAGAGTGAAACAAAATGAGGCTAGTGTTTTGGTCTGAATAAGGATTTACTGGCTAAAGGAGATGCTCCTTTCCCTTTGCTAATGCATCGCAAAAGTTCGCTGCGCAGGACCCTCCTGTTGAGAAAATTAATGATGCTTGCGCAGAGAGAGAGAGAGAAAACTCCAGGAACAAAACCAGAGGTAAGGCATTTCTCAGTTACCAGACAACTGTCATTCAACAGAAGTTCAGCCGCCACTTTGAGTCTCTCTACTCTCCAAGGTTGGAGATGCATTATTACTCTACGACTTAAGGCTAGACAAGTGTGTTTGATCATGGAGTTTTCCGCTGGCGAACTTGCTTGCGTTCTCGCTTGCGCTGCGATGCTTATGCTTGCGCGTGCAAAGGGTAGGGGGTAATATTTTGCGCTGGGCTTTCCTGCAAAGAAATGAGATGTCATGAAAATAAAAACCTAGCCATGCTCGCTTGCGGCTGCGTGCGCTAGGGAAAAACAGCATCTCCTTTGGGCAATTGCTGAAAGAAATCAAAATTTTGGTTGAATTAGACAATGCCAGGCCAAACATTGGCTGTAACCTCTTTTGGATAGATGGGCTCCAGTTCACCCGTTCCCTCTTATGACAAGATCCACAAAACATCACAATCAGCTCACCTTAGACAGACCAAACCCTTTCATACCTGCGCACGCAATACCATTGTCTTCTTTACTCATATCACTCTTTTTCCATTTGAATGCTGTGAATTCAGTGCATTGGATACCTGGAACTCTCCTGCTAGACCTCCCCTAAAGGCCCAGGGCTCTTGGTCTCCACTAAGGAACTGTGCTGAGGACTGACTACGACACCCTGTTAGGAGCAGAGCCAAGCGGACATTGTTACCACAGGATGGGGCTCTCTGACACAGATGAAGGTGGGGTGGGGAAGATGGGGAGGAAGGGGGGTCATAGGTATCTATTATCATTATCCAAATAAATAAACAAAATTGTCGTCTAAATATAAAAAATAAAATAAAAAAATAAAAAAACGCAAAAGGATTTTATTTGGAAAACCTAAATTATATTCAAAGGAAATGTCTTTCGCTGAAATGGGGCTCGAGCAACTAAAGCTTACGAGTGTTACTCAAGAAGAATCCGGTCCAGACCAAACTCATTCTGACAGACCAACTAAATGAATCACTCACAAACAAAACTGTTATCCCTCTGTTTTAAATCTTAATAGCCACTGTGCATATACAATGTCAAGAACCATCAAAAACCTTACAAGATAAGCAGGTCTTACAAAGCTAGTTCTTTAATGCAAAGGGACAATAACCAAAGCAAGGGTGCCATTTTAATTCTATTCCACCCATAAGGAAACCATAAGTATGCCTTTATGTTTCAGTAAGAAAGAGCACAGATTAGGGTGTCCAAGTAAAACATTTTACTGGTCCATTAAGAGGCCAAACCCCTAAAACTGGACCCAATATTGTCTCTAGGCAATACAATGTAAGCTTCAGCTGCTGTCACCCCACTCTTCTTGACACCTGGTCTGAAGTCACATTCTCAATTTATCTGCCTTGTCACATGACTAGGGAGCATTAGTCATCAAACCAGGGGGACATCAAGACAGGAGCAATGATTATCCCCGTAACAAGGGGCCTCTCAACTTCTACCCAAAGCCACGATCAGGACAGCCCAGAGATTAAATACGCTGAAGGGACACAGCACATAGGTATATCTAGAGCACTTATTTCTCAGTGACTACATACAGTGGTATTGCCGACGACAAGTTACACAAGAGCGGCTTGTCACAGTTCTCCACAGTTGCTAGGGGGGGGGGGGCACCGCGTCTCAGGCTTAAGCTTGAGCTTAAGCTCAGCATTAAGCTGTGTGGCCGTGACAGTGCAGTATGTCTGAGAGCCTGGTGACAAGGGGCCCCGTCATGTGACCAGACAAATGCAGCGCGCAGGCAGGACACCTAACACTGCGTCCTGACACCTAAGACAAATCCTCTGATGAGCTGGCACAACACAGCCCACCGATGCACCCACGGGGAGGAACTCGGAGCCCGCTTTCGCTCAGCGCTCTAAGGTGAAACACCGCAAAAGAGACCGACGAACGGTCCGGCGGCAGAGTACTTCCTGCCAGAATCATCTCCTCAACCCACAAAGATTAGATGTGGTCGACGTTACAAAGTAAACCTACGGGTCTTGTAAGGCACACGGTCTGACCAACGCAGTCACGTACAGTTATGTTAACAGTGGCTGTACAGTGAAATGTAGGTTGTGTGCCATGGATGAATTTGAAAGCCAGGGGTGAATTTCCTTGAGTAGGTGCATCAAGGGCTGGTCTGAGCCACCTCTATAACCCTACTAATAGAAACAAAAAACAAGTTAGAGAGAAGCTGCCAGAGAGAGAGATTTGGGAGTTAAGACTTCACTCAAAACTAAATCGCTGCGCAAAATGTGACTTCATCCGCAGGGCTGCTTCCTTTCCTCCGACTCAATCTTTTATATATATAAATATGTGTATATAAAAAGCACACTAAGAAAATTAAATCCAATCCAAACATGAACGGAAAAAAAAAAAAAAAAGAGACAACGCCTGCACTGTGCATACATCGGCCACTGACGATCCAATAGCAGTAGAAACTTGTACTGTGGATTCTTCCATCTGTACACAGTGAAGGGAGAAAACAGTAGAAAATAATCATTAGTAAGTGTTCTCAGTACAAACACCAGGGAGGTTGTGACTGAGTGCCGGCTGCACAGCTTCTAACAGGGGAGGAAGATGGACGGAAGGGGACTGGTGCAACAGTCTGCTAATGCAGGGCAGCAACAGAGCAAAACTGTTGGATACTGCATAACATTGCAATCGAGATAAAATATATTCATATTCAAAGGGATATCCAACAAAAATTGGGGATTCCTGCTTAAGGAAGAGCCCATTGCCGTTAGAGTGATGATAATCATTTTAGGATGGATTGGATACCAGTGGTATCCAGTATTATAATGTGGTTTTGCCAGTGTGGGTATGCTGCCTGCTGTGTACTGTAGGCTAGAGTCCTCAGCTTTACCATATAGGCGGACAGGACAGAAACCTGCGAATGAAACTGGTTACAAGGAGTAACCAACAGGCCATGCTGGTGCTTCACACTATCAAAGCAACGCTCCAAAAAAAACTGGAGGTCTTGACTCAAGACTGAATGTTACTCCAACTGTATCATGATGCACCCTTTGCTGATGTCTTACAGACAGAGAGAGAGAGACAGAGAGAGATGGAGAGAGAGAGAGAGAATGAAAAAGCAGTAGTGTTGCTATAGTGTTGCTTGTCCTAGAGCCCACCATCATACAGTTTGAGCAAATCATTCAGGAGGTTTATATGCACACCGCCCACCTCTTTGCTGAGGCTACTCAGCGAGGGCATGACACCAGACCGCCGCTGCAGTATATCAGCGCGGTTCATGTGCAAATCAGCTGAGCAAGCGGCAGCCGTTCCAGCCGATTCAGACTTTCTATGCACCAGAATGGCCTTCCACAGTCAGTCAGTCAACTCGCTCTCCAAGCTCGCGTGCGCGCTAGGGCATGGAGGGGATACAGGGACTTCCTCCTGGTGCCCATCCCCACAGACAGATAGATGGAAGCAAGTGTCTGTGTGGGAATGCAGTAGTGATGTTACTGGACACACAGCAAGCAGCAATAACCCTGCTGGGACAGTCGCCACAAAGGCCCAGTTCTTATGAAACCGGGACAGATCAGCTCGTTTTGGCTAACATATGGTGGATGCGAGCAGTGCACGCGGCATTCAGTCGGACAAAAATGAAAACAAAGCAATAAACACGTGTGTACATGACAGAGCATTAAATGACATCAAAACTACAAAGAGGCAATGTATTTGGCCTGATCTGGTCTAAGCTGATCTTCAATAGATGCCATGTGTTAATACTAAAAGCGCTAGTGCCTGTTCAGACCTCGCCCTGTGTACAGGTGGAGGCCGAGAGGTTTTGGAGCCATACTCAAATATGATCTACTGTAACAATAAATGCTGTCATCTGTTTAGCAGACTGCACATCATGTGTGAATGATTATATATGTGCATGACTAAACTGCAGAGCAATGACTTGGAAAATAAGTTCCTCGCAGGCCAGTGATCAGTCTCCATCAGACATTTCTTCTTTATATATTCAGATTCTCATCAAAGATGTTGAAATTTACATAGTAGTAGTCGTCTCTGAGAGTGACTAAGATCAGTACTACAGGATAGAAGACTATTGCCATGCTACTACTTTGTAGGGTTGAGTGCCTCGAGTTCCCTCTCATACATACCTAGCCACTGGACAAAAGACTTGACCATAGAAATGATGCTCTTGATGTCCCAGATGTAGGGGTAGAGGTCGTACAGAATGGTTCGGTTGGCCGAGTTGGACAGACGCGTGAACATCTGGATGACCGAGCAGCACATCTCCTCAAACTTCTCTGCCCTAGACTGCCACTCCGCTACCTGCAGCACAAAGCAGTGATTAGACATTAGAAGTAAAATAAATAAATTTCAAATTTCTGCCTTTCTGTGAGGGATTACCAAGTGAGCACTGTGCAATTTATGCTTCCAGTACAAAGCTCTATGGTGCAAGTATGCTTTGTCTCTTGTCAGAAAACACACCACCCTATGGGCAGTATAGGTAGTACACATCCACCATTTTGTTTTGCAGCAGCTAACACCATCACCAAGCCTCAATCAATTCCCAGGATAAAAATGCAGTGGTTTTCTTAACGAGACACACTCCTTCGCTTCTTCTCGATTCATCTGTCAATTCAAAAGCTTGAACTCACCTTCTCGGGTTCCTTGCCCTTGCAGTTGACACTGACAGTGCTGCTGTTGGCTCTTAGCCAGTTGAACTCCTTCAACATCTGGACGGCCTTGGACCCGTGTTCATAGGGCAGGTAGAAGAGTTCTGCCAGCAGACCCAGGTCCTCCAAAGTGAGGGGCTCTGCTATGAACAGGGGCTTCTCATTGGGCCCGGGCACAAACAGATCCTGAGTAAAAACAAACGAGAAATAACATGGATTTCTAAGCATAGAGGAGTTTCTGCATTGCATTACAGTGGACGCATGCGTGCATTAATGGGAACACACGCAAACACGAGCAGTACCTGTTTGAGCTGCTCATCTGTCTGCATTGGGGCGATATCACTCCCTGAGTCCTCCTGGATTGACTCCTCTGGTGATTTGGACTCTGCAAGGCTCTCCTTGTCTGTATCCATGGGCTTCAGGTCCTCAGCCATCTTGTCGGCGAGGATGGGACTGACAGGCTTGCCCTCGGTGTCGGGTTCGGCCTCCGGCTCATCCAGTTTTTCCACCACCATCTCCATGGGCTCCTCATCAAAATCTTTCTTTTCTACCTCCACCTGCAAAAATAATGTTAGTCTCTTGCACAAAACGCTCTGGTCTTAAACCAGCATATACTGACAAACAATTTAACTCCTGGAAAAACTACACTTTCTAGACATCCGTCTGTGATGTCTGCAGCATAACCAGTGAACCTACCTCTTCCACCTCCTGCTGTCTTTTGGCCATGGGGTGCGAGTGTGGATCTGGGCAGAGCGACGGCACCACTGGGGACATGATGGGCTGCTGGAACACGGTTGTGACCGTGGTAGAGGAGCAGAGGGAGGGGGCCGTCAGGGATGACACGTCTATGGTAGAGTTCTTGGCACCGCTGTGAGGCACCTGTCGGCCTGAAAGACAAAGACCACACCCATGTTGCATCGTTGTCTTTTACCTGACAGATGTAGTGTTGTCTGTCGGCTATCCTTTACAGACATTATAAGCCTCTTTGTAAGATGTGATGTCAACAGGCGATAATGGGACTGCTCTTACTGTTGTACTGGTGAGGCACTCCAAACTCTCCCAGCCACTCTGTGAGGGCCAGTTTAAGGGCCAGCTGAGGGCTGTATAGCATGTCTGTTTCAAGCTCTTCATCACTGCCCTCATTCTCCAACTTGATCTGGATGGAAATTGTGCTGTCCTCACCATCCGCTGGGAGAGGAAGAGAGGGAGAGAAAGATTGAGAAATTACATTGTTAAAATATTGTCCTATATTTCGTTAGCAGACAATAGAACACAACCCCGTCCTCATCAAGATTTTACATTCACAGTTCTGAATACTTACTCATGACTACATCCTTGCGAACCCCGTTCATATTGGACTTGTACCAGGTGGCCAGGGTGTGGATGGCCACAAAATTGGACTCAAACTCGCAGTTAGGGTTAGTGAGGACTCCCTTCAGCCTGGGTATGAGCTCTGTGGAGCGGCCCTTGTAGGGACCCAGGAAAAGCCTTTTCTGATCGTAATCATTGGCATGAATGTTGTCCCAGATCACGGGGGCTCTTCTCAGGATTTTAGACACCTCCTCAATAGACTCCACTGTGATATCCTTGGAGACCACCTTGGGACCTGCAGAAATGACACCACAATTGGGGGTCCATCACATGACTCTCTCTTTAGTACGAGTTGACCACTAATTTGACCTAAATGTGGTTAGTAATGGCACTGGCCAATCTCTAATTGACAGCATCAGACTCACCTGTCCATAGCACCTCAATACCAGGCAGTAGCTTCTCTCCTACTGTGTGGAGGTAGGGGGACTGAGAGACATTTGGGTAGCAGAATGTTCCACAGTATTCTGCATTCCAAGAAAAGATAAATATATATACATATATTTAAAAATGAATAACTTTTCCCATCATATGCATCCAGTTTGCCTTTAGTTCAAAAAGCCCAAAATATGTGATGGATTCAGAAGAGGGGTTCAGCTACCTGTAGGACAGAAGAGGAAGGTTTCTGGCTCTCCCAGGTACTGGAAGATCTCGTTGGTGATGGACACCTGAGCGTGTGCAAAAGAGCTGAACACCTCTTTGTCGGCAGGGCACATGTTGTGGTCAATATCATCAAATAGTAAGGCAAAGGACTTGCAGCCAAAGTGAGAAACCTGAGGGGGAGAGTAGAATGTGGAGATAGAGTGACACAAGCTCTTAGATGCAGTAAAACCCTAGACAATAAATAGCAATATACGTGATACACATCCATTACAGTATTGTGGTATAGAACTGCTGTCATGCCTGATCAAGTTTCCTCTTGAGAGTAGAAACCTCTTTCTGATTGGAAAAGGTGATGTCCAGTCCTGGGGAAATGGCATAGATGAACTCTATCCCATGTTCCTTAGCAGCACTGATCAAAGTCATGAGTTGCTCTACGAGGGGGGAAGAGAAATGAATCAATCATCAACAAAAATGTGTTGTTGTTTTTTTAAAGATTTTTAGAAAAAACATGTGACATTGTGCACTCCACCATGTCTCCTCCAAGATAAAGGACCTGACCATGGGCTCCAATAAAGATGTTTACAAAACACCAAAAAAGTCACCTGCTTCCTCAACAGAGTACAACTCCCTCCAGAACATTCTGTGTTTGTAGTCATCTTTAGGTGCATAAAGGTATGTATTCAATCCCCATTTCTGCTGCCTGTGAAAAGCAAAGTTGTGTCTTCGTGTCACAACGATGCTCTATATAATTTGACAACAGCTTTGGTAAAACAACAAAATACAAAGAAATATCATCATACCTCCTGAATAACTCTTTCCTTTGTTCCATTGTCCATGGTCGCCCATAAAAGCCTGGGTTAAACAAAATAGTCAGTTTCAATACAGTCTGCTGACAGAACAAGTAGATTTCCTGTGCATGTTCATCTGCCTGACTGCTCTAACTAGCCATTGCCCCTAGGTGTGGGCTGGGGTTGGTCAGTGTCTCGGAGCTTTTCACTGCGTTTATATGCATATGGTTCCCTAAGATGTACAATGCATGGTAATTTAGAATCTGCGCAAGTGATTGACATTATTATGTTACCAAAGAGTTTTATATATAACAACCACTTGCCCTAGATAAAATATTTAAATACTGCTATACAGCCCATCTTCAAACCCATCGGCTATTTACGTTTCAGCGACTTTTGGACAGCTGTCAAAATTAACTCCCCCGCCATCGAGCAAAAAGGCCCGCTGCACCAATACGCTGCAACAGTGACCTATTTTTCGAATGCATGCAAATCACCACTTAGACAAAAGACGAAATGAAATCATTTAACATGAATTCAACATTACCTTCCACGACGCCGCTAATAAATTTCCTATGGCCCGTCGTTTCGACACCGATGCTCGGATCCTCCACCGGCCCGGGGGCCTCGACACAAGCCTCACCGGAGACCGGGCCGGGGCTCGGTTCGCCCTCGACTTGAGACGTCTCCAAAGCCTTATCTTTCTGCACCATTGTTTGAGATTTCCTTTCAATATTAACGCAGAACAAACTAAACCAGTAGGTTTTCAAGCAAAGAGACCAAACCCGTTATGGGGTTAGTGGGCCACTTCGCCTGGTAAAACAGGAGGAATGAAATCACGTCACTTGCAATATTTTTCAAGACTATCCAACCTTGGATTTCAATCAAACTATTCTCGCGATACGTAGTTAAAGTTAATATCAGGTACTATTAGTGCATCGTTTCTATTGGCCAGTTCGTATACAGAAGAGGCACATTAATTTTCGTACGGTCATTATTTTCTTGTTCTCGTAGATTTGTCCTGGTTTTGGTCGTTTCTTCCTGTTTACACCGATTGCGCATGCTCACAGGACTAGATAAAACCAGTCTAAACCAGATCTATGTGAAACACAGCAAAGATATTACAATTTAAAAGAGACACGTAACAGTTTCCAAATACGTATGAGACATCCACAAACGTCATTTATTTAAAATGTAGTATTCGGCTGGCGCAAAATGTATATACAGATTCGCTATACCTAACATTATTTTTTAAAAATGGCAAAACTATTGACGTATGATTAAATAGAGGAAGAGTCCAAAAGTATTTTTAAGATTGTCCTAATTATTTTGAATGATCAGAAAAAGCTTAGCTCATTAATATGGCTAAATCCTAAATTAAAGTTTTCATAATTTAAAATTGTGTGACCAAACCACTGGTCAGTGGACCAAAGGTCATTGTTTTCGCAAACGGAGGTTGTGTTGAAGATCTCCATCATATTACGTCTCTGCCCATATTAGGAATCACCACATTTTAAATGTAAGGGAGGTGCTCGTTTGTAAGTGAGCCATCTGTGTGAAGCTATCTCGTTTTTCTTTATCAGCAGGCTATCCTTTGTTTAAAATGAACAGGAACAAGATCTAAAAAAGACCAGGTTAATTACAATTCAGTAAATAATACACCATCAGAACACAAATGTAATACCAAAAGTAGTGCAAAATGTGCATAATCTCAATTTATTTTATATCAATAAGTACCCTCTGCAAAATATCCATGAACACTTCAGTAGTAGATGCATTGAAATTTGACATGAGAAGGCTGGCAAAGTATAGTGGAAAAAAACCCCAACACCAGATTCAAATAATTTTGTTTTTTTATTAAGGTTTGTAGTACATTCCCAATGCAATACACCCTTTCCCAATCATTAGGGAATTCCATTAAACTAATTTTTTCATTTTAAAATGTTTTCTCCATACATTTCAAATCTGATTATACATTTAAATAAACTTTAAAAAAAAAGATTTCATTCATTCCATTTTTTTTTTTTAACTCTTTTACTATTTTCATACAAATCTTCACTTCAATAGAAGGTGTTAGCTTGCAGAAACAAAATAAAACAAAATAAAACAAAAATAACAAAAACAAACAAAACAACCTTATGCGACAGGTAAATTTAAAGGCAGCGTTGGGAGGTGTAGAGCCAACCAACGGCTCTGAGGTAAGTGTCTATTGCCTCCTGTGGCGGGCCTCCTGTTACCTCTTCAGATTCTTCTGGGCCTGCTTCAGTAAAGTGTCAAAGTCTAGTGCATGAAACTTGTTCCTTGCAGGTGAAGGATCGTACTCTCGATTAGAATCTGAAAGAGGAAAAGAGAGTCAACATTACATCAGAAGGAAGGACAGTGTTGTCCAAAGCATTTAGTCTTGTTATGACTTATTCTATTTAAGTGACCTACAATCAACTTCTAATCATATGTGCCTACCTTTAGTTCAAATAGAATCACAACCTTAAATGAATTGAGTAATTTCCTGAAGTGAATTGTGCAACATTAATGTATCGAGTTATTTATACCCCAAAACTAAGTAGAATTGGCATGCCATTAATTGCCTTCAATGTTGACTTTGGGGGGCTTTCCCCCTCCCTTTAAATGTGAAAACTGCACATTAAAGGCACTGTTTACCAAGGTCAGAGTAGCTGGTCTGGCAGAACTGTCTCCTTCCACCAAAACAGAGATCAAAGGGCAGTTCATCAGGCTTGCGCAGTTTACTCCCATTCTCGATGGCCGCAAAGGCGTCCTTTGTGTCGTAATAAGTCACAAACCCATAGTTGTCCCTGCCAAAAACAAAATTTTATTTAGCCTCCATTACTTGTCAGTGCAGCAGTGGATCATGACAGATGTTTACATACTACCAAGTTGTGAATTGCTTTTAAAAGAGCAACCTGGGAAATATTGCCAGGAGGCTCCAGTTATGAACAAGCCTGAGTTGCTTTAGCACTGTAGCTTGGCCTAGGAAGTCACGGACAGGACCACCAAGGTTCAAAGACAGTGCAAGTGTTCATTTAGCCTTATTACATCACTCCATTGAAGTAATGGATGACTGGAATTAAATATAGCGTTTCATTTAACAATATATCCAAGACCACTAAATTGATAAACAATGCATGTATAAAATAATTGTTTCTGTACTTACCCATGATCTCTAAAGTGCAGGGTGCATTCCTCTATCTCTCCATATTGAGAGAAGCGCTCTTTCAGTTCCTTTCGGGTCATTGTGCCCCGTATTCGACCGACGTAAACAATCCTGCGCTCTTCCTGAAAGAAAAGCAGCAAATCAAATGAAACGCATGGTTAAAAGAAAGTCTAGTTACTAAGCTAGTTACTAGCCAAGTTAGTTAGCTGGTAAGTTCTGCATAATCTTTTGTGTATTGGTCTTTTTAAGTAGATAGATTTAATAGTTAAATCCACTCACAATGGCTTTCTCCTTGCGTCTCTTCAGTTCTTCAGGATTTTCCTTTGCCCCGTGCCTATAGCTTGGCCTGTAAGAGGGACTGTGAAAGACAAATTGAAGTAAGTATTTCGTTCTTAGAACTACTGGTAGAACCATTTGTTGCGTAATAGAATGATATTCAAAAGTAGTGGCGATTGTTGTGAAAGAGACTAAATACCAAATCACAGAGCTACGCAATCCATGTAATAAAAACCTCCTGGACGAGCGTGCGCACTGTACCTGTACAACCTGCTGCCTCTATCCCATTGTCTCTGTGGGGAATGGGACCGTGATCGGGAGCGACTCCAAGAGCCAGAACGAGAGGAGGAGTAGGAGTACCTCCTCCTCCTCCGCGGGGAGCAGGAGACCGACTGAGAGGAACAGGAGGAAGAACGGGAAGAGGAGCTGGAGCTACTCTCAGAGTGACGAGGGCGATACCTAGAAATTAGGAAAAAGGGATAGTCGGTGATCAATAGGGGGGTATCTTAAAGTGTGTGTGTGTGGGGTGGAGGGGCGACAAACGTGTGAACCCGACTGCAGCAGCGAGGGCCTCACCTTTTCTTAGGTGGCGAGCGGGATCTAGATCGAGAGGAGGAGTGGGAGTCCGACTCTGAGCCACTGGATGTAGGGCTGGGGGAACGATGGGATCCTCTCTTCCTAGACCGCCCCCTCTTGCCCTCTTGGGGGCAAGACCCAGGGCTGGGGGAGCGGGAAGCAGCATGCGGATGGTAGGGCCGCCCGGCCAGCCCTCGCCTGGGACTCTTCTCCTCCTGAGGAGCAGCGTCAGCCTCCTGCCGAGCAGGGGAGGCGTCGGGGGTCTCCAGGACAGAGCTGCCCAAAGCCCGGTCAGTCCTGTGATCGAGGGGCTCCGTCGCCGGATGTTCCTGCGTTTTCCTGACCACGGCGGTTAAGGTGTTGCGGAGAGACGACGCCGAGTCACTTTGAAGTGGCTGAGTAGTGGTCACGCTGGGTTGCTTAACAGTTTTAATAGTGATGGAAGGCTGCTGTTTGACGTTCCAACGTTTGCCTGGCTCGGCATTAGAAGCCACATTGTTGGGGAGGCAGTAGTCATGGTCCAAATATGCTAGGTCAGGGGCTACAGTGGCAGCAGCAACGGTGGTGGGTTTGCTGCGGACTCTGACAGAAGGCAGAGGCCGGGCTTCTATCTGGATAACCTTGGAGAGGGTGGGCTTGGAAGCTTCGAGGGCCCTGCTCTTTCCAAGAAGGGTCACAGGGGCCAGAGGCTTCCACATCTGGTGCGGAGGGGTGGCTGGAGGAGTCAGTGCTGCAAGGGATGCAAAGAGCTTTAAGGACACTACAATCACACTCATTTGGCAGTTGAGGGACAATCAAAAGCATTTGGCTACACATCGATGTTGGGCCAGTTGACCTTCCTTAGCGTACAAGAACTGGAAAAAGTACCTTGGGGCACAATTGGAATTGCATAAAACAGTACTCTTTTGTAGTGCTTCATATTATTGTCAGAACACATACAATTCACTGTCACACAATGAAAATGCTTGTACAAATTTGACAGATTAGACATGACAGATTAGGCACACCACACATTTAAAAAAAAAAAACCCCAAAAAAAACAAAGATGACTCATTTTTTGTTTTTCTGCTAGCATGTGAGAGTATGGAGGTTGTGTGAGGGAACAAACTGTCCTACAGGGGAAAACTGTAGGAAGTAATTTTCCTTGCATCAAAAATACCATCACTGGCTTTTTAAGTTGTTTGTATTATGCGTGAGCTATACCAAGCAAATGGACAAATATAGCAAATTGGTTTCTGTAAGTTATTCTTCTGCACCCAAGACATCACTAAAATACAAACGTTTACTGGTACAATTATTGCATTTTACGACTACTATTAGACATTACATTTTAAACATCTCAGTTAAAACCCCTTTGTGGTACCATTTATACCAAAGTCCAGATTTTGGCATCCTGACAATACTTGAACCAGTCTTGCCTAACATTTAAACTAAGTTAGTTCAGAAAAATAAATACCTGCAGTGTTTGAGAGGTCATTTGCTCTCACACGGTCCACAGCCGTTTTCTCTGGAGGCAGCTCAACACTAAACAGCAAGCACAAGAATCTGTTAGCACAATTCACTGTTAAACAGTCTAACCTATGCTTCAGTTTGCCTTGTGATGAGAATCTAGCCAAGTCTAGACAGAAAAAAGGACTTAAGCATTGGGTCTAGAGACTCACAACTGACAAGGCCATTACCAGGGCCAGACGTACAGCAGGGCCCTAAGATTTGCGGTAGGTCTTGGCAAAAGGTGGAAATAGGCCACCTCCACACACACACACACACACACACACACAATGCAGATAGGGTCACTTGCCAAGAGAACCCCAGAACAACTTGTTTTCAAATACACACTCGTACACAGAGCAGCATGTGGGCTGTAGGGTAACTCACCTAGAGTTTCCTACAGCAACTGCTCTACCAGAGACCTCCGGCACACACTGCTCTTCTTTGGCTGAGGAGAGGGAAGAGAGTGGATGAGCATAAGGGAAAAGAAGGACATGGGTGAGTAGCAAGCCTGAATGACAGAGGAAAGTGTAGATAAAACTCAACTGCAAGAATAGGATGAATCCTACAACCCATGTTACAGGCATAAAATGTAATGGAGACACTGTCTTGGGCTTGTTAATGTCATCCTTTTTCCATGAGATGCAAGGAGAAGCTATGTTTTGATATGATGTAAGACATGATAATTGTAATAGAATGGCTAAGATGTGCTAAAACAAGTAGCATTTCTCTAGGGTCAGCAGCTATGTATAACCCACAGCATCACATGGAAAAGCCATGTTGGTGCTATAACAAGCCCACTGAAATGAGAGTAATGGCACATGCATAGTGTAGACACTAGTTCTGTTTGGGGCCTATACATCCGCCCAGACAAAGACAGCAGGGCGAGAGTTAAATGGATTTGCGGACAGGGCAGAATTCCAGCAGCTCAGCCGACAAGAGCACAAAGCAGTTGCTCTGCCCCCATAGCACCCCTCCCTTAAAGGGGAACATCTCACAGTAGAAAAAAAGACAAACAGATTTTGCACCGACAGAAGCTCCTAGAGCTGGCCAATTCCTTTTAATCTTTGAGCCTAAAAGAAATCGTTTTCAAGGAGGATTAGATAACCTTGATGTCCACGTGAGCACCCCAAAGATATCTTTGTATTGTAGGTCAGCTTTGGTGGACCTTGAACTCTTAGGTGTACTTGGTATATGTAGTCTGTGGTGGTCCAAATATCAGAATGGTCTTTCACCATGACTACTGACACATCGCTGAGCATATAACATTAATATGAATACAATCTGCACAACCAGTGTTGGAAGCAATAAAGTTCTTCAGATGACCATTTGCTAAACCCCATCATTCCAGTCCATAAGCCACTACGTTCCAGAGATAGCTCTGCAATGCTATACAGCACTTCCCACCATTACGAAACCAGGGAAAAGTGATACTCATACCACATTTAGCCTGGTCCTAAACTATGTGACCCACTAAGGATTTGGGCAATATGACAACCATCCTTGCACCAGCAATAAATAATTACCATCAGGGTTCTATAGAAAACACATTAGTGAATGTGTAACTCTCTCCTAATTTATGTCAGATAAAAAGGTTTCTCAGCATTAATGAGTAAAAATGGAGCGACACTGTAAAATTAGCCACTGAAAAGCATCTCTTATGTCACTCACCCTGGGTCTCTTCAAACTGCTCCAGTAGGCTAGTCAGGTCAGCCGCTTCAATGCCTGACAAAAAAAAACAAAAATCATTTAAAACAAAACAAAAAACATCTTTAAAAAGGATTTGTCTTTCCATAGTCACATAGTAAAAGCAAACATGGAGGTTTCACATCCTATTGGGATTTCAAAAACAAAAATGCACAAATCAACCTTTAGCTCACCAATCTCACTGGTGAAGGCCTCGATCAGCTCCTGTGTGGGGCTCTTTGCCTTTGGGGCGTCTGGTGCTGAGGCAGGTCTCCCTTGAGCTCCAAGCAAAACAGTCTCAGACTTCATGCTCTGGGAGGGGCTATGAGCAGCCTGGAAAGAACCGGGCTGGGTACCAAGGATTGTGGGTTTGGAGGGCCTGCTAGCAGACGTGACCGAATCATTCACTAAAGTAGCAGCAATAGGCTGAGGCACCTTCTGGGC
Source organism: Polymixia japonica (assembly GCA_900302305.1). Taxonomy (NCBI): domain Eukaryota; kingdom Metazoa; phylum Chordata; class Actinopteri; order Polymixiiformes; family Polymixiidae; genus Polymixia; species Polymixia japonica. The sequence goes on along the minus strand of OMKK01011694.1, from coordinate 4,314 downwards.
AATAACAGTGGTTTTCTGGGGAGCACCGTCAGATATCTGGGCAGATACAGCAACAGTGGTGGGTTTGAGGGCCTCTGTAGTGGTTTTAGAGGGGATTTCATTAGGAACCTCAGTCTTTGGGGTTATAGGCTGTGAGTGGGGCCGTTCCCTAACTCCAGACATGTCTCCTGAGGGTGCAGAGGAAGACAGCTTCTCTGCTGGAGACGTGAGATGAGAGGCAGGTTGAATGGCAGACAGAGACCCAGAGCTCGGAGGCACACAAGGCTTAGCAGGGTGTGAGGTGGCATGTAGAGGTGGGGGTAAGTTCTTCACAGGGCTGGGGGCAGCAGCTGAAGAATGCCGGGGTTGAGAAGGTTTAGAAGCAGAATCTGGTTGAGGCACAGATGCTTGTTGGGGTTTAGGATTCGGAGTTGCAGTGGCAACCTTGCTGGAGGAGGCAACCATATAGGCTGGTGGAACCAACAGTGCCTCGGGGGTAGGTGGTGCACCAGGCCCCATTGGCTGCCAAGCAGCTTTGACCTCCACCACCTCTTTCTTTCCCATGAGGGGAGTGGGGCGCCGAGTTTCCCTGGGGCTGGGGTCAGGCAAGCAAGGGATGGGAGGCAGCTCTTTAGGGGGCTCGGGGAGGCTGGGCCACTTGGTGCTGTGGTCGTCTTGTTTCTCCACCGGAGCAGGCTTCTTTTGCTGACGGAGCCGTCGGTACTCCTCCAGACTGAGGGACTTGGGTTTGGGCTCTGGTGCTGGTGGGGCCACCTCACTAGCCTTTGGGACCACAGGAGGGAGGGCTACATTGAGGGGCGTTATTGTCTCCGGCGCGACAGAGTTGACAGAAGCCGATTGACTAACGGAAGACAGGGGGGCTACCTGAGGAATAGGAAGGACAGCAGAGGTAGCTGTAGATAAGACTTTGAGCTTCTCTGGGGCTGGGGATAACTGCTTGGGTGTTTCACTAGGCTGAGGGGAATTCACCACTGTGGGTGGACAATTAGGCTGACACCTTTCGGGACTTGCTTTTTCTGCGAGTGGGTCTGAGGTGGAGGCCGTCAGTGCTGTTACCTTACATTTTGTGTCAGGGAGTAGTGTTAGGGTGGTGACTTCTGAGTGTGTTTCTGTTTGGCTGGCATTCATCCTTTTCTTGTGTTTTGGAGAGGAAGGAGCCAGAGTCGAGGCAAGAGGAACTTTTTTCTTCTTCTCCTTGAATGACCCCTTTACAGGCTTCTGGGGCGACTCCTGCGCCGCCTTCCTTGCGATGGTACTCCGAAGGACCCTTCCTCCCACGGGAGGAACTTCTTCCACAGGTTCGGGTCGGACCCCTTTCTTACTTTTCTTTTTCCTCGAGGAGGGGCCTTTTCCCATTATCTCTTGGGTCTTGAGAGCCTTGGGCCTCTTAATGACCTCTTCGCCCATCACCTCTGAACTTAGGACTGGGGTCACAGTGCTTGCCACTTTCACGGGAGCCTTGTTGGCTGCATCATCTTCATCATCATCAACAACTATATGCTCCAAATTGTCAGAGGTTGCGTCTTCTGATTCGTCAGGAACCTTCTGCTCCTTTTCTGAGGAGTCTTGTAGTATTGGCAGAGAGAGGGGGAGAGCCATGTCTGGGATGGCCAGGATAGGTTCTCCATGCTCCCCCTGGTCCACCACCTCGAGCAGGATGCCTCCTTCAGGCAACATCTGCTCCCCGTCTCCATTCTCCACACAGACGGCCATACAGTAGGGGTGCATATGCCTGACCAAGTCCCCTAAGCTTACTGAAACACCACCCTCACCCTCCTGCTCAAAGGTAAAGGGAAGCGGGAGGGTCAGACCTCCCCAGTCCAGCAGCTCTTTTTCTAGAGATGACGACTGCCTCACGGGGCTCAGGGTGAGGGAGCCATCGTCCTCCTCCTCTCCATCACTCCTCTGGATAGAACCTGCCTGTGTCTTAGGGAGGCTCTGGGTGTGGGAGGAGGAGAGAAACATCCGGTCACAATTTGAAATGTAACTATGCAGCGCAGACCATTTTATTTACACGTGGAGTGCAGGGACACCTACCTTTCCAGTTGAGCAGGGTCTTGTGTTGCAGATAGTGTCTCTCTCTGGGGGAGAGCGGGACAGACACAGCATTCGTCTCAGCTAGAGTTGAGGATTGCGGTGGGGAGACATTAAATGTTGAAGAATTAAATCATTTAATTTGCTTGCAATTATAA
>OMKK01011675.1:1549-11791 GCA_900302305.1 Polymixia japonica | reverse complement strand
TTCTGAAGTCTTTACCGGGGTTTACTTGGCTCACTGTGGCAGCTGTGTCTCGAGGGAAGTCCTACGTGCACTAACAAGTGGGGGTTGGCAGAAATGCTCCTTCTATGTCAGTTGACCAACCACAATGATAAAATGTGGCCTATATAACTCTCATCCCAGCAGAAAGGTTATAAGTCAATTCACCCCAAATTATCTCTAAGCCCTGTAAGAATCACCCCACAATCCCACGTGCCCGTTCTGTGCCCGTTCTGTACCCGTTCTGTGCCCGTTCTGGCCTCTGTCTGACGTGTTCATCCACTTCACCACCGCACATTACAAAACAATATCTATCTTAACAACTAATTTAACATAGTATTCAATCTTGAAATCTCTAACAATCTCTAAAACAACTCTGCGAGTGTCATGGCTCCGGCCCTGACTCCAGTTTTCCCTCGTGTTTCTCTGTGTTCCTGCCTCCCTTGTGTCTCCACCTCTCCTGTCTGTCTCTCTGTCAGTCAGTGTGTGTGTGTGTGTGTCTCTCTCTCTCTCTCCTGGCTTCACCTTCACACCTGTCTCCAATTAGCTTATCAACCCAGCAGCATAAGAACCCCGGCTCTTCACCGAGTCATCGGCAGACTGTTCCGCCGTCGCTCTCTCGACCGCGTTAGTATCATATAGTACTTGTGTTTATTCCAGTGTTTCCTCGCGCCTTTTTACTAACTGTGTTCTCCTGTGTCCAGATTTCCCTGTGCCCTCATTCCCAGTGTGTCTCCTTGTCTGCCCACTTCAGCCTGCCAGCCTGCTTCCTCACTCACCAGCCTGCCTGCCATCTCCACCACAAGCATTCCCCTTTTTATCCTCCATTAAACCCACTTTTCCTTACGATAGTTTTGTCTATGTCTGCATTTGGGTCCAGCAACAAGCAAACCGTAACAGCCAGTGTTGTAATATCATTTCACTTGTGTCCAATGCAAATCAACTTGTTTAAAGAATTTTCTTGAATTGTGTCATTTTCTTGGTAGCCTACTAGTGAAGTGATCTGTGTTATTCTGCCTTGTTTTAAGATATTAACACTTGTTTCTAGAAAATTCGAAAACCGCATTGGAAACAAGTGGAATTATCTAACCGCATTAGGAAAACCGGTGAATATGAAACCATGTGATTTGTTATGTTAGGCATTTTTTGCAGAGCAAGACAAAAAAAGGACATTTTGTAGTTTTGGAAAGCAAACAGGAAGGGAACAGCCCTGCCAGCATCTACGAAGCTTCTGTTGTGGAAGTCCTCAGTCATTTATCTTTCTTCTTTACATCCATGATGCTGTCGCTAGTCGCTGAATTGTTCAGAGTTGTTGTGATGATTATTTCTCAGACAGAGACTAAGAGCAGAGCCCACTGTGGACGTCAGCCTTTAATATGTGCTTTTTTTTTTTGCAGATGTGAATTGATATGACCAACATATTTGGTCCGTTTGTCTTAGAGAAAGTTACCCCCAACAATATTCTAGGAACAGCTGCATTCAGCAACATTATTTTGCTGTTTTTGTTTTGAACATTGAATCGCCAGATTAGGGAAACGTTGTCAGTGTGCCAACACCACGTGTGGCTGTAAAGTTCGTCATTATCAAGAAGTGCACTTTCACAAAATGTCAACCTTAAAACCAACGAGCAAAGATGACATTAGAATCTAGACCATCGAGGCCTATACGTGTGTCCGTCCGTGTATCAGACGTCAGTCCAACACAGCTTTAGGAATCTGAGCGACTTGTCTGAAGATCCTGGGTAATGGACGCTTGGCCCTGCTTTGCAGCCATCCCGCAGTGACATCTTGCTCACTCATCAGTGTGACATCTCCCAGGGCTGACTGTGCTGGCAGCTGATTTGATGAGTGGACCTGCTGGATTGACAGGTGGAGTGGTTGAGATGGTGATCATTTTTGTCAAGCTGAGATGGTAAAAGGCTGCGGTGACCCATAAATATTGAACCTGCCCAGAGGGCGATGACCTGGGAATTGACTGATTGTGGCCCTTCCAGCAAATGAAACGTGTGTGTGAGAGTGAGTGGTTTGTGTATACGTGTGTGTGTGTGTGTGTGTGTGTGTGTGTGTGTGTGTGTGTGTGTGTGTGTGTGTGTGTGTGTGTCCATGTGTGTGTGAGAGTAAGAGAAAGACGGCTCTCTCAGGCTGCAGGGAAGTGTCCAATGAGGATAGAGGTCAAGACCTCTCTGGTGTTTTCAAAATAAGAGTAAGAAGTGACCCTTCCTTGTAGACCTAGTGTAAGCATGCCATACACACACATTTATTTATCACAAATCTATCTTTATTACAAAAAAATTATTACAAAATACATTTTGATTGCATATTGTAATGGCTATGGCACCATTGCCATTAATACTGTTTCAGTTTATTTACAAATCCTTTAAAATACAAATACAATCAACTATTATTGACATAGGTTTTGTAAAAATGGGACTCCCCAGAAGCTATGATAGCTTATAAATAGGGGCCCATGACATCAAATAAACAATCATATCTATCTATGTACAAATGTACAAAACCCAAATGCATGTTTGGTCACATAAACACACACATAAACACACACACACACACACACACACACACCACCTCAAATCAGAATCCATAGATCACCAAGTTAAAATGTCAAAATGTACATAAATTGGTCTGGATGGCCTTGGTGCAGAGACAAAATGACAACATATAATCACAATCCCTTCACATTCTCACACATCATTCAATATCATGTTAACAACCAGACACTTTAACCAGCACAATGTCTGAGGCAGGCTGCAGTGCTTTGCCCAACAACTGTTTGCTTTTATTCATGGCAGCTTTTGAAAACTACCCAAAGAGTGATAGTACAGGTTCTATTCCCACGAGAAAATAGAACTAGAAAATATGTATTCATGGTACTTTAAACGCATTCACATATCCAACAATGTCATTTCAAAACAAAAATGGGCATTGGGCTAAAAACAAAAACTTGAATTTTTAATTAGTCATTTTTGTTTTGAAATAGTTTTCAATAACTATGAATAAAAATGTCAGGGAAACAGTTTTTGGATTGAGATTTCTTGCTGACATTGTTGGATATGCCATTAGATGAATCATGAGAAACATATTTTCTAGTGGGAATAGAACCTGTACGAGAAAACACCGTTACTCCAGCCTGTCTTTAATAGAACACGTGGTTGTATAGTACATATACCCATATTTTTAAGTTACACGCAATTGTATGAAATCACCCCCTTAGCTGAAGGTGATTTCACTGAATTTTCTTGACTTTCTGTGAGGCAGGAGGCCTAATGCTGCTAATGCTGTCCATCTTTAAAAGTGAATAAAAGTTTTGAAAAATGTAATTATTTTCAGTGCAAAAGCCTGTGTCATGTAATACCCTTAAACCCTTTATTTGCTGGCTGATAGGTTGTGTACATTCTCTGTTATAAATGATCTTGCTTCATTCTCTTGCACATGTTGGTCTTAAAAAAGGCCAGCAATAAAAAACAAAACGCCTCAACACCTTTACCCTCTCAACACCTTTACCCTCTCAACTTTCTAATTAATTACACATGACTTAGTAATTGAATGTATATTAAAGAACAGCAGGAGATGTGCAAAGTGTAAGAGCGAGAGTGCAGGTGAGAGAAAGAGACTTCAGACTAATGAACTAACCGCAGGGCCTTCTCCTCACCCATGTGACTGTAATAATTGGGTCAGTCAATAGCCCTGTTTGGTGGTGGTTTAAAAGAGTGCACTGTCTGACAGGGTAGTCCACACCACAGTGAGGAGAGCTGCTACAAGCACAATGCTCCTGGCCAAGCAGATGTCTGGTAAATTACAGGTCTGGAAAGCGGAGCGCACCAGAGGGAGGGCGGGGGCAGGTTTGGCCAGAGCGGGAGGAGTTTAAGACTAAAGCATGACCAATCTAATGAAGTTATTTGAAGAAAATAATTAGTATGCATAAACTAACAAGCTTTGTATAGTCACAATATAATGAGATTAAGTGTAATTCATCAATTTAGAATAAGAGTCATTTTAAAATTGAGCCGTTCAAATTATTCAAATTATTCAAAAAGTGTTTTCTTTGTAACCCGGAGCAGACACATGACCACGCTATAAAACACGGAGCCTTAAAGATCCACTTAGATTGCATTTTGCGGCACATTATATGAAAAAACAACTCAGAAATTCTAATTATTTTAACATTGCCTATTTTTGTGATGCTTTAAAAGAAAATAATCTTACTTTTAAATTTTTTTGATTGCAAAACATATTTTTGAAATGTATCAAATTTGATACACACAATTTTATTGCAATTTTACTATAAAGAAAATTCAACCAATTGAAACGGGAATCATCTCTTTCAATACACTAATGTTTCATGTGAAAATAATAACTAAACATTTTAGTTAACTCTTACCTTAGAATGTTGAAATTTATCAAATCGTTCTCTCAGAAGTTAATGTATCTCTGCACAGTGTGGGCAGCCATGTTGGAATGTAGAGTAATCACATGAGTAAATACTTGCATGTGATTGGTTGGTACACTAGGGATGTTAAAACAAGTATCCCAATGTATACAACAGGTTTTTCAGGACCAGAGTCAGTAAGGTGATAAGATGGAAGGGTTCAAAATACACGTATCATATACGTATGGCGTTATAGGGCTAAAGGTCATTAAGCTTATGGTCTGTTCATTCACTTTGACCCCTGGTAGACATACTAGACAGCATCTATGCTTTAATTGCAATAGTGTCTCCTCGACTTTTAGAAACCTTAGTGGTATTAAACCCTGTTTTGCCATCAATCTACAAGATACCACTGTAACTGATGAGTAATAAACAAAACCAGAATCAGAGCAAATTGTCTTTACCAGCAGCTGCTTACAGTGGATACTAGGGAGCCAACGGTAAGCATATACACATAAGACTGTGGAACGTGGCATTGTGTGTACACTAATGAATGTTTACATCAAATGCTGTCAGGCTGAGTGGACGTTAACTTGAGACCAAGTGCACATTCCTTTCCAGCTAAGTGTTACCAGCTCTTCTTCTCTTTTTTTATTTTTTCACAGTAATTATGGTCGGTTCCTCAGCAACTGCCCTAAAACCATGACTGTGTACATAAACTGGATAAAAGGATGAAACTAGAGGAATGTTTGTTGTTTTGTTGTTGCACCAAAACAGAGCCATGACACTTCAATGAGCAAATTGCATTCCCTTACATTGTTTACCAGCAGCCTGACTGTGACTGACCTTGATGATCACCTTGTTTATGTGAAAAGTATGATCCCATCAGTACTGAACAGTACAGAACTTCAAGCTCATTAATATAATACTTTAATTGTAATTAGTCCATACCTATAATAACTTTGCTTTCTATGCTAACCATGTTCCTAATTATATGACAACAGATGTGACTGGGATACCACGTCCATTCATGTATTTTACAGCTCCAGCGCTCCATTAATTGAGTGATGAATGATAACTACACAGCATTTACTTTGCCTCTGGCCTTTGCCAGAATATTAAAAACTCATTCATAATTAAAAGTCTCACTTTTTACAGATATGCACTGTTCATAATGACGGTAGCTGTAGAAATGTTCTATTGCACAACATATTTTGTCTCTAATTTGTTTTTACTGGAATGAGGAGGATCCCTCACCCTTACCCATCTTTTGCTTGATCTATTGTTTGTTTACTTAATAATATTGAATTGGTATTTGAAATAAACTTAAATGCATTAAATTAAATAACTTTAAACAAAGGGGATTGAAAAGAACAGAATTGAGCTTAAATGATCCCTGTGGCAAAATTATAAATTGATGCAAATTGATCATTGGGGTGACTTAGAACAATGTGTCACATTGTCTTTTACAGGATATATTATTCACATGAAACATATTATACGTTTGAAAAAAAAAAACAGGCAGCAAACACCAGAAACAGGTACCACAACATACGAATCTGGGTCATTCAATCTGGACAAACAACTTTATTTCTGGTAATGCATCTATACACTGTACATTCAGTCACTGTAGTATATAAGCATAGCTATTTTCAAACATAATCTCATAAAGTCCTTTACTTTACAATATAGTCTGTGTCATGAGAGAAGGTGTTGTTGAAGGAGGGATGTGGAAAAAGAAGTAGATAGATAAATAAGCCAAACTTTTTTTTTCTCATACTGTATGTGGCATTAATAAATGGGAAAGCTTACATTTACCTCTTAGATAAAAATATTTCTAGAATTGTAAAGTTTATATAGCATTAGCAGCAGCGTAGGGCTAAAAAGATACATGGGAGGTGGGGGGCTGCATGGTGTGGCGTAGTCTTGTGAGACCCATTTCTTATCATAGGTCTGCTATTTACTGAATATATTGTTAAAAATATATATGAACTGGTGAAAAAATCATTCAATATAAAGACTCTACAATTAAAAAAAAACCATGAAAATAATTGGATTAACATCATGTTTATGTAGGGGATATTATCTTACGCACTGCAATTGTTTTTGAAACATGTTCTCTGTTAAAACACAAATAAAAAAAACAAGACAGCTATTGTAAGAAAAAATTCTTTTTGAAAAAGGAAAACACCATGTACATATATAATACAATATTGTAAGTGGAAAAAAAATATTTACATTTGTAAATTCTCATTCAAATCTTCACACTGGCTAGTACTTGTCTATTGATATGGACTATTATTGCTGCATTATTGTCCATTATTTAGCAAAATGATTCTTGTTTAGAAAACAATAAGTTGTTAAACCACTTTTTTCTTTTACGTGGGAGAGCAAAGAGCCAATCTCGTAATTTTCTCCCTTATTTTGTAGAAAACCATGAGTAAAGTAAACTGCAGAAAGCTCCTTTGAGTGTAAAAACAACTATAAAATGTACCAATTTTAGGTCTGTTAAACTCACAGACTCAATGTCAGTCTCTCAATAATATTGCCCTTAGTAATGTTGGTTAAGAAATGGGCATAATGCCCTCTTGATTATCCTTGACATGTCTACTATTAGACAAGTCAACCAAATCAGGAATAAATGGTAGGCCTTTATATACAACCAAGAATAACAATTTACCATATCTCAATGGTACAAGTGGCTTTTCAAGGTTTTCTATAAAAAAAAAAAAAAAAACGTTTTACATGCATATCATTGATTTCAAATGAAGAACAGCACTCATTCAAAAAAGCCTTTAGCATATAGCAGATGTTTTCTGCTTTGAAAAAGTATGTTAAGAACTGTAAACTGGTTGGTTTAGGAATACTGACAAAAAGAGCTGCTGAGCAAGGTGGTTTAATTTGAAGCTGCCACCCAGGAACATGAAGGGCTGTAGAATGTTCTAGACTCCATTGGAGTACAGAGGGAACGTCCCTGTTTCAGCACAGCGTCCGTGACGGTGACGGACGTGAATTTGCTGGCAGATTGACCGTGAGCCCTGTCCCTACAGTTACATCATCAGTGCTCCTGCTCTGGAAACCTTCCGCCCACTTCCAGGCACTTGAGGTTGTCCAGCATTGCATTTTAAACTTGGTTTTTGCGTGTGCATGTGAAGTTTTTTTATTATTAATGATGTAGTAAAACTATGTTTGCAGTTTGTTTTTTTTTTATTATTTTTTTCTCTTCTAAATAAGATAAATTGCTTTATATTGCATAACACAATAAAACCCTTACACGTACAGTATCAATGCCCAATATTGACTATATGTATGGCAAACCTTCTCAAATTTCATGCAAAGAAAATATAGGAGTTTTCTATTGAAAAAGGTGAACATAACAGACAAGCAATAAAATATCCCCACAATAAAGAAACATCAACAACCAAAGGAAAATTGTTTTAACACAATGTACATTCTGATTGCATTGTACCCACTGTGTAATCTGAGCTTTATGTCTGCCTTTTGAATAGTCATTATTAGTTTTCCTGTAAGTATGTCTTGCAATGTTTCTTCGGGCTCTTAATGATACATTTTACTAAAGTTTGTGACACTGTAGTTCTAATTTTGTCATTTCAACAAATTGGTCTTGTGTCAATAACCAAAATTCAAGGAAAGATGGCTGCTCAAGTGATTTTGCATTCCTATGTATCACTCTCTGTTGTATCAATTTATATTACAAGCAAAAGGGAAAATGTATTGCCAAAAGTATGTTTTTTATTAATGCTAGACTGCATCAGCAAGCAACAAGTAGACCCTTTTTTCTTTCTTTTTATTTACAATACTTTGCCTTTATAAAACATGAAAACAGTATTTAATTGAGATGCATATGATCAACAAAATGCTTACTGGATTTATATTGCAGCAGTCATGAATGAGTTTCTTTTCAAAGTAAGATTGAAGTGGGAGTACAATGCATTATAACAGTATCTTGTTATGACAAAGTGCGATTCATTATTGTAAAGTAAAAAAATGACATATTTATATTTACATACCATAATTTAATTAAAATGAACATTTTGTGGTTCTAGCTAAAGGTATGACATCCAGTCCTAAAATTATAATATTCAGAGAGGATAATTTGGATCTAAATGGAGAAAACAACATGCCAGCTTTTAATTATCAAACATAATAAGAAGAAACAAAGTCACAATGATGTCTGTAGTCCAGGCCTGCAGCACAGATACAGACCTCACCACGTTTATCTTCAGAAGATAAGACTTCAGGGTTTTGACCCAAATCCTTACAAAACACATAATCACAACAAATATATGTGTAATGTTCTGCTTGACTTTATGTGAGCATCACTTGTGAGGGAGATTGGGTTGTGTGAACATTGTTGTTATCCAAAGCAAGTGCTCACTAAAATAGTGCCTCGAACACAACAAGTTCTTTCCGAATACTAACACAGGGCTAACTCCAAACAGAGAAAAAGACCGAGCCAAAAGCAAACCTGACCCCTTCCATGAGAAACAATTATTTTGTAAATCAAGAATAATGAGACAAATAAACATGGATGGAACTTGATACTTTCCTTTCAGTGGATCGCAACAGCTTCTTGAAGACCTACAAACTATGGTGGCACTGTGGAAAGTTCATCTTGCTTGTCGATGTGTTCTTTTTCGTTTGTATTTTTAATATTTTCAAGCTCAGAACAGAGAAAAAAAAGGACAACTTGTTTTTCTTTTTACATATCGCTATGTAGTCTCTTAAATAGCTTATAATGTCATGAAATCCGTCTTCTTCATGGTCGGGAAGGGGCAGAGACTTTGTTGATGACTGCGGGTAAATGTGGGCCCGGCCATCCTACGCCCGCTTCCGCTGCTATTTTGACAGCACCGCTATTTAAACAACAGTTGTATAGTTCTAATATAATATGTTAATTTTTTATCAGTTATTATCCTGGAAATCTCTATCCAAAATGTTACCCCGTTTTCTTGTCAGCGAAAATATAGGCACCACCATATTTTGTGCTGTACATCTTTTTTCCGTTCCATTTTTAATTGCTGCAATCCAGTTTTCAGTTCTGCAAGGGAGAGGGTTGCACATCTCCCTTGCACTTCAGTGCTTGTCTTGGTTAGAAATGCTTCCTTGGTCCGCCCACAGGCATCTCGTAGCCTGACACTCTTCTGTTTCCAGTCTTTCCCCAAGGTTGCACCCAAGCACTCAGACTTTTCATGGGGATGGATGCACGCAGACTGAGGACATGGACCACCCATACAGATCTGTATTTCTTCCTTCTGCTGTGTCTCTGTTATGAGGGGAGGTCTGTTACTTGTATTTGTGAGTGTGAGTGTGACGGCACTAGTCGTGTGTTTTTATGGGGGATAGTTTTGTGAGATGGGGATGTGGGATGGAGGATTGGGGTGGTTGGCTAGGCGGGGTTAGTTGTTGGCCTGTGTGTCCTTGGGCACTGCATCCTTGTCGCTGCCAGACTTTGGCCACAGTTGCTGCTGCAGCTCCTTGACCACTCTCTCCAGGTGCTCCCTGGCCTCCCGCTCCTGCAGAAGGTCGGCTCGGAGCTGCTCGCGGTCCGCCTCGGCATGCTGCAACTTCATCTGAAGGTCCTCAATCTGGAAAAACACAGAAACAGTATAAGTTGTAATCCTTTGCCAATATGGATCCTACTCAATGTTTGGTTTTGTCATTTTAGTTTTTGTGGAGGCTCTTCCCTGGTAGGTCATTTGAATGTATTGGAGTATAGGAAATGAGTGAGTCCACTGAAATATTACTATAATTTATGTTATCGTTATAGTACTTATTCCTCTTTACTACATTAAAAAAGACATGCAGTAAACACAAGCACTC